>JPFL01000242.1:3324-35587 GCA_000733385.1 Paramecium biaurelia | reverse complement strand
CTCATCAAATTATCTTTGGTTTTTTAATAATCATCTATTTAATTTTAAAGTAGTTTAACTTCATTACTATCTGAATTATTATATTCTATATCTCTTATTTAATTTTTATATTTTACAATTTCTTATTCTAATATTTTGATTTTATCTAATTATTAAGTATCTCTTTACAATTAAATATCTAATTTAGATTATATTTCTTCATTTTTTCTTTTAAGTACAACTAATTATTATTCTAATTCTTTGTATTAATCACTATTGAATATTTTAGAATTAAACATATTATCAGAAAAAGATTTAGATAAATTAATATCAGCTAAATTCTTTATTTATTCAGTCAAATGTGTATTCTCTTCAACTAATCTCTTATTTTATTTTATTAATTATTCAAATTATTTTTTAATTTGATTATTATCTTACTAATCTGATGTTAATTTTTCAATTTTCTTTTTCATCTTTTAAATTTCTAAATTATGTATTTATTGCATTCTTTCAATTTATTATTCCAATTAATGATTAACAACATTTTCTTAAATTTATGAATCTTTCATTGAACTTTGTAAAACAGAAGAATAATCAAATTTCTCTCTTAATTATCTAATCTCTTCAAATAATTTTAAGTTTTCTTCTAAATAACGTTTATTAGCTTCAGTTAACTTTTATATTTATAAATCTCTATCTGATTACTATTTTTATGGTTTAGGTTATTTCTTCTTTGATAATTCATCTTCTAAAATAGATATCTTTTTTTATAAATATTAATTCTCCTATTCTAATTATTCAATTTTAGTTTTCATAACAGGATCTTCCATCATAGACATAGACATACTAATTCTACTCATGTTTTTCATCATTTCTAATTCTAATTATAATTCTTTAATCTTATTTGTTGATGTTGCTATTTCTTACATTAATTTCTAATTAACTTATAATAATCTTTCCTTTTCTGTATCATTATTTTAACTTGTTCTTGAAGATGAACCAAATTTTTAATATTTATTTAATTCTTCTTATAATTTTAATTTCTCATTATTACATTCTTATAACATATCTTAATATTATTTAACTTTTAATTCATCCAAAAATTAAGATTAAGATAATGATTTATCATTCTTTTCATTCATAGCCATTGTCAATCTACCATTTTAATTCATCAAATCTGTTTCTCTCTATTTCAAAGTATATACTTCATTCTTTAATGATTATATTAATCTATCCATACTATCCAATTAATCTTTTGATGCTGTATTAGATCTACTATTAATTTCTATCAAATATATTCAATATTTAATACCTAATTCTTTATTTTCCTTCATTAATTTATCAATTTATAATTGAAGTTTCTATTTCTCATTTTAAAATTGAATAACTTCTTATTTTAATTATGTTATTTAAATTTAATTATTTGTTCTAAAGTCTTAACTTGTGGCCATCATAATATTATTTTATATAAGTTCAAATTTCTTTATAGGCATAACTGATTTCTCATTTATTAATTATAATAATTATGCATTCAATAATGATTAAAAATTAACTTACTTCTAATTCAATTTTCCTATATTATAAGCAATAAATTTCAAATGCACTCTCTTCAAAGATTACATTGAAATAAAGAAAGCACAAAAAGCATCTAATATTTACTTTGTTTAATACCTTTATCATCTTTACATTTAAATTTCATGATTTAATTGTTGAACTAAACTTATAGTTAATTCTAATTTGACAGAATACATTAATCTGCATATTAAATTTTTTATTGAGTTGTACTATTTTCTAAATACTCTAAAGAAAATATCCAATTCTAATCATTACAATTAATCTATTATCTAACATAATCATCTCTAATAATTACTTCATATTATTGTGATATAATTGAGATAGTTTATTTTCTAATGAGCTAGAAATTTGAATTTTTTAGAATTCTATTGTAGCCTATCCTTCATAACCTGATTCGAATGGTTGTACGATTGCCTCAATCTTATAACCAATATCAAATATGCTACAAGGATAAATATTGCCTTATGTCTCAATCTTAATACGTTCATTATCTGATTTCTTAAACCATTAAAACTTGCATCCTAATGGGATTTAGTTAATTTTTGATGAGAATGCATTAATAGTGATATTAGTAGTTTCATTTAATTATGATGCCTAGATTTCCAAATGATAGTTAAAGTTCCCCTTAATTTAATAATTCATATTAAATAAATGTTATTTTAAGACGATTCAGATTTTTTCATTAAACCAAATGCCTACCTTAAACTACTAAAATAAGGAAAACCAAAAACTACAGAAATGAATAGAAGAAAACCATAAAATGTAGTAGCGAATAAAAAATAATTGAACATATTACACTTCTCCAAACCTATATTCTTATTGTAGATTCCTGAAGAATCAATAAGTAATAGAAATATGAGTAATAATACTTGTCGTAGTTGGAATACTTAATCACATACTCCAGATAGAAGAAAGACATTATTATTATCACCAAAAGAGTCTCGTCTTGGTTAAAAGATATAAAATAATCAAGATTCTGAGATTCCTTATGAAATTCATACTTAGATGCCTACTTCTTAGATCAATCCAAAATATGTTATATAATAAAAACAAGGTTGTAATTTGAGTAGACTTCCTAATTTTAAATTATAAATAATCAATCAATTTCCAAATCTAAGATAATAAATGATAATGAAATAATAATGATTATATATAATTAGCATCAATTTTTTGATTCTTACTCCTTTTATCCTTCTGCAGCTTCTAAAGGATTATCATAAGTCCATTCATCAAAATCTTCAATTTCTTCATCTGTAAATTAAGTACTCTAAATTCAAATTAATAAAATTACTTTTATTTTATTCAATTCACCATCACTTAATGTTCCTGCTTTTTTTGCATCTCTTAATTTTTATAATATCATTTTATTTTTCTTAACACTCTTATATTCATTCTCTGCCAATTAAGCAAGTTCTTAATTCTTGGCTCTATAGAATCTGTACATGACTTTGATCTATTAAATATTGAAATCTTTTACATCTTCACACTTTTTTAAAAGAGGATCTTCATTAATTTCTGGTTCAAAATAAAAGTAAATAGGTAATTAGAGTTCTTCCTTTGGATTAAGTAATTGTTAATTGAAACAAAAACATTGAATTTTAGCAAAATAAAGCCCTGCATCCTCTGGGAAAATTTAGTAAGTAGCAAAACCTTAAATAATTATTATATAAAAAACCTACTACTGCATTGTCATTTCTATTGTAAGCTCTATAAAAGACTAATGCGGTTTCTCCAGCATGAACAGTGACCTTTGATTGAACAGGTAGAAATTCCCAATTGGCTTCAGGATCAGATTCTGCTCCAAATTCAATATGATATTTTCTGAAGACATCCACTAGAAATAAAAAAAGAATGGAAATACATTTTTTGCCTTTCATTGAATAATCCTTTTTATCAAGATCTCCTTCTAAACCAAAATGCTCACACCACAATCTATAAAATGGGACAGCACCAAATGCACATCCAAATGCTGCTCCATATAAACCAATGTTATATAGTAATTCTTATCGTCTTTTCTTTTTAAAAGATGACAGATTATGTTAAATGTTAGATCTACTAGAATGTTTGAATGAATAAAACAATTTGGAGAGTTTAAACATTATTAATATAAAATTTGGAATAAAATTGTTAAATTAATCAATCAATCTCAGCCAATAAATCTTCCTCTTCATGTTATAATTGATCAACTAATTATTTATGACTGATATCTTCTTTATTTAAGAACTAAAACTATAAAATAACAATAATACTTCTTATGCTTCATCAACACTAACATTAGATTTCTAATTCTCTATATTGCTAATTAAAGTTATTCCTTATTAAACAATCTATGCCCAAAAAACAAGTTGACTGTATTTCTCTTTAAGAACATGTAAATATTTATTAAATATTGGTGCTTCATCTTCTGTGATACAAGCTCTTCTCATTTCTTTAAGACATTCAAGTGCTTTTGGATAAAAACTACCTTTAAGAGATTAATCCACAAGTTAAATAACAACTTTTTGTATTTATTATAAAGCAGTATCAACAAGATCAATTCTCTTTTCAGTAATCATTTTTTTGAAATCTGAAATAGGATCAACAGTTCCAATTTCTTTTATGATATCATCATTAAATCCTAACTTTTATTTGGCAAACATATTAGCCATTTCTTCTTCTTCTTAATTGATCTCAACAACTTCATCCTCCACTTATTATTAAACTTATTCTGTAGATTATTCTTCAAATAATTGTTTCCAAAATACTTTCTTATCAGATTGTTTTTTCATTTCATTAATCTTGAATTTGAAAACACCTTTTATTCTTTGAAGTGCTTCCTTTGCATAATTATAAACTCTTATTTCAGGATGTAAATACTCTAAAATCAGAGGTGATATAGGAGGTAATACATCAGTTCTAGTAATTGCTTTATGCATAACTACTTATTAGAAGTATTATCTGGTTGGATTTGCAACATATTTCATTTTAAGGAGTTCTTCAAATTGTCCATCTTCTGTAGGCATCTTTTCTAGATCCATACTATCAATCATAGTAGAGACTGCCATTTATTATGGAGGTGTAGATCTCTTCAAAGCAGCAAATTGAAAATGTCTAATATCTTCTGTTGTAGGTAAAGAGATCATCCAGAAACATTAAGAATTTTTTGATTTATGTGGTAATAGCATAATCAATTTAGGTGCAGTTTTTTCTCTACCTACAAATCTTGCAATGGCTACTTTCCTAGTTGCAATAAGTGCTATTACTAGAGCAGCTAGAGCTTTCTATTATTTCTGATTTTCTACAGCAATAACCATATCAACTGTTGATATATAATAATATCTAGGTATATGAGATCTATCAACAAAACCTAATAATTAAAATTAACGAGGACATTAATATTTCATTTTATCTTCCATAATTTAATCCACAGGAACAAGATTCCTACCATATTAATATCCTCTAATAATATTTTCCTTTTCTATAGGTGTCATATTGGGATCTTCTGGATTATAATAGATGAGATCATTTCTAACATGATTATTATGGATATCTGTTTGAAATTATCCAAGTGTAGAATGTTTCTTTAAAGTTGGTAACCTCTCTTCAAAACATCGCTTATAGATGAGTACTTAGATAGATATTTCATCATTAATTTAGAAATCTCCTCTGAATGATGCTCTTGCTTACAAACATTTAGTATGAAATTAAGAATATAATTCAAATGCAGCATTAGCTGGAAATATTCTCATATTATTCCTTAATTCTTAGACCATCAAAAATACATAACGAGAATTAATAGATTGTTCTTAACATTGATATGAAGCTGTAAGCATTCTATTATTAAGAGCCTCAAATTCTTCAGGTCTATCAGGATCATCCATATCTCCATTATAATCATTCATAAAGTCAAGAGCTATAAAATTTATTTTAACATCCACTTTCTCAATCATCTTAATCAATTTAGTTATTTATTTTTCACTATAATCAGTTTATCCACAACCAGCTGTCAATATAAAGATCTTCTTTTCCATTTTTTTAGTTTTTGCATGATCATCTAAAGCATGTACTGCTTTATCTAATGCATCAAATATATCTCCTCCTACTTATTATCCAACATCATGATTAGGTAAATCACTAATATTCCTAAAGAAATCTAAATCTGGAATCGATAAATCTTAGATGTATAATGTCTTACCATCTGGTGCTTCTTCTGTTCCAAATAAAATCAATCCAATTTCATGATTCTTATAATTAAAAATCTTTTATTGAATCATCAATCCTATACAATCTACTGCCAATTCTAATCTGCTCAACTTTTTATTTCCTCCTTATTAATATTGACCATACATAGATGCTCCAACATCCAATAATATTAGAGTAGCTTCTTTACTAGACATCTTTCCACTAATTTTTTATATCTCTACAAATTCATTATTAAAATTTGTATATCCAAAAATTGTATGTATTATTTATCTAATTTTAATGTAAATACAACAAGAAAATGACTTCATCATTAATTACATTAAATCATTCAACTGTCCACAACACAATCAACCTATTAAATTCATCAATTATTCAACTCATGTCTAAATTGGTAAAAGACTTATTTGTTCTGAATGTGCCAATGATGGTATAAATGGTTATCTAGAAGTTGAGGCTGCTGTTAATAATATCAATAAAGACAGACTCTCTCAACCTATTAGAAATGCTTGTTAAAAACTATCCTCATCGATTAATAGTATTAAAACTAAAGTTGATTAACTTACTAATCAGCATATATATTTCTTATTAAATGCACAAAATTAAGAGGGACTTACTAAATTTTTGGAAGAAACACAGGAGTTTTATGAAAATAATCCCAATTCATAAAATACTCAATAGATAGTTTAATACGGTAAAATGGCAATTTAAAATTCTATAAAGTAACTTGAAAGATTCTAAACATAAATGATATCTCTCTTAACTCATTCAGAGTTCAAATGTTTAAATTTTACAGAAATTTTCAAAAAGGTTTATTAACAAACATTATTTATGGATGCAAATTTTGAAGATCAGGAATTCTTTATTTTAACTTCTTTAAGTTTAGAAATACATACAATCTAAGGAAATAATATAAAACTGATTCAAACTCTCAATTTACCTAAAATTAATTGTATGATCAAAGGTTAATTTAAACCATTAATCTTCTTAGGTAGATCAGATGGAATTGTTGAAGTATTTGAGTAATTAACCAATGGTTAATACATATCATCACATTAATTTTAAGCACATTCTTACAATCTATAATAAAAATAGTATGGTGTTTCTTGTATAATCACAAATTAAGATAATTCAGAAATAATTACAGGAGGATAAGATGGACTTATTAAATAATGGAAATTTGAAAATTAAAATTACAAATGGAATTTCATTTCTACATTAACACAACATAAAAATGTTGTTAATTCGTTATCATATAACAGAGATTTTAATATAATTGGATCTGCCAGTTAAGATCGTTCTTTTTAATTATACAAATCATAATAATATTCTTATTAAAATTCATTTTAGGGAACAAAAAAGAAAATCATTAATACAATATGTTTTGTCAATTCAATGAACTTTTTTATTTCTAAAAATTAAAGTAGAAAAATTTATTTATATACAATTATTAATCCATTAGAAATTGGATATTAGATCTAAATTTTATAAAAAATTAAACTCAATGAAATCAATACTGATTTAATTATAAATGTTTAACCTAGATATTATGAATAATTAAACTTATTGATTTTCTAGAGTAATAAACAAACTTATTTCTTAAACTGTAAAGATGAAACCGTATTTAATATAATTGATATTCCTAAAGAAAAATAAAATTTAACTAAAGGAAGAGTATTTAGATTATTGCAATTTGGATAATTATCCGTTTAAGTAGTATAAAATAATTCTTCAAATCTCATTAGTGTATCTAAATTTACATGAAATATTAATTTAAAATAGAATAATAATAGTAATTTTAATTTATAATTTAATATCAAATTCTTTATTATGATGAATATATTTTATTAAGTTTAGTTTAAGTAATGAATCCAATAGTTGCTGAGATTATTAAAACTACAATCATAATCCAATTAAATCCTTTGAATCTAAAAATTACTAATTAAATAATTACGTATTATTATTAATATCCATCACATTTAACCATTATCCACCTTAAATAGGGAAAATTGCAACTAAAAAAAATATTACTAAACCAAGAGTAGTCCATAATAACAGTGGCCTATTTTAATAATATCTAATTTTAAATGGTTTAGACACATAAAGATTGATAGCAAAAGTCATAAAATAAAACATTAGACTCATAAACATTATGGATTGAATATCACCAGATTACTTTAAATTATTAATTGGTTTTGGAATACAGTTATCAATTGATTCATTGATTTAACAAGTGTGAACATCACGTGCAGATTAAGAGATTAAATAATTAACAAGTAAGCTAAAATAATAAATTATAAATGATAACCCTATTGATCCCCAAATGAGATTATTATAAATATATATTTGATTTCTGAAAGCAAATTAGTCATCTAATGGATTTTGATCTGTTAAGGTATTAGAAGGTTCTGACATACATAAAAAGATGAGCAAAAGAATATTGGATATGATGCCAGTATATGTGAATTAGAAGTCAGAAAATGTTTCACCTTCTAGAAATGTAAATAAAACAGCAATAAATTTGATTACATTCACACTAATTTAATATTGAAAAACTTCAATGAAATTTCTCTTTACAGCCTTACCCTATTATAGTATTTTAATAACACAATCAATAGAATCAGATCTACTAATAAATGAGGCTGTATATGATGCATCTGATTTATTAAATTATATACCCACTTAAGCCTATTAAATTGCAGACTAAAATTATATTTCAATACAATAATTACACAATCATTATCTCCATCTCCACACATTAAAACTTATTTATTAAGACTTTATATGAACTAAATAATTTGTTTTTTTTTATTCTGGTTTTTATCTAGCGAATACTTTTGTTCTGTTTAAAAGATTAATCACAAAATTCTTAATGTTTCCATCATCTGTGTCTACTTAAGCAATTTGTGTATATACGATGTCGTTACTTGTTGTTTTAGCTGAATAATTATTTTATTAATCAATTTAATCTTTTAAATTACTTAGTGTAATCAAATATTCAAAAAAATTACCAGTGATTACCAACTCTGTCATATCGTTTATTAATGTATTTAATTAATTAAAAATATTTTATGATTAAATTTGCATGACCTTCTTATCATTGTTACATTAAATAATTAATGATTAATCTTAATCATTGTAATCAATAAATGAAATATCTTAATCAGCTGATAATATATTAGCCATCTTACAACATTATATTGTAGTTAATGGATTATCACCTGATATTACTTTAACATCTAGGCAACTCTGTTTTAATACTTTTATTACATCAGCAGTATCTTATTTTAATGGATTTTCAAATAACAATAGACCTACAAAATTTAGGGATTATTCTAATTGTTCTCTCAATAGATTGATTTAATTCTCTTAGAGTTCTTTATAAGCTAATCCTAAGATTCTATACCCTTTAATAGAATTATTATTAAACTCATTAATAAGATCATCCCTTTTTATATTAGCTATATAATTAATTGTTTCAGGGGAACCTTTTGTATATAAAAAGTATTTCTGATCAACTGAAACAATCACACTCATCATAGAATTTTGAGTATTGAAATCAAATATTTTATGTATCTTATACTATTTATCATTTCCATTAATAATAATAGGAAACCTATTAAAATCACAATTCCACCCTACAAATTTGAGCATCTCAATTTCTAATGGATCTCCTATTAATTTCCCATTCACATTTATCAAATGATGACAACACCCCATTATAGCATTCAATATTGGTTATTCTTATTGTGGAATAACTTTAATAACTTTGAATTCCAATGTTGTTAATGTACCAGTTTTATCAAAACAACAAGTGTCTATTATTCCAGCTGAATCTATTTTTTCTGCCAAATTCCCTATGATTCCTTTTTGCTCTAATTTGACTAAACTAAAAGTTTTGCAAATCTAATAAAAAATAGGCATTGAAAGAGGTATAGACCAAACAATACTATCCAAAAATCTTAATATTAATAGACTTGTTTTAAACTCCATAAGAATATAACGGATTAAAAATAATAAATAAACAATAGCCATGATGATAGCTATTTCTAAAATAAATTTTGTTGCCTAAACATAAAACTTCATTAATGTCAGTTATGGATAAAGTACATTTCTTATATATTATCCTTTTAAAGTACTAAAACCAGTTCTTAATACTATTGCAACACCATTTCTGCTTTGAATGAGTTTTGTACCTTCAAATAAACAATTTTAATTCATTTTTTCAAAATCAAATTCTAAATTTTGATTAGGAAAAGCACATTTAGGAATTGGAATATCTTGACCTGTTAATGTTGCTTCATTAACTAGAACATTACCTTCTATTATTGCACAGTCACAATTTAAAATCTGGTTTTCTTCCAAGATTAATAAATCTCCTGGCAATAACCAATTACTTGATTTTCGCTAATAAATTTATTCATATTTTAATTTATCTCTATCTTCAATTCTAACAATCTACTCATTGTTTGCCAATTATTATAATCGTTTTCTAGATCGAAAATATAAAAAATAATTCACATAAACTGCAAACACAGTAACAATTAGAATTAAAATTGGTTATAAAATAGTGTTTTCAACAAACCATATAGCAATTACAAAATATTACAATAAATTGAAAGGATCTGTAAAAGCATTCAATGAGTAAATAAAAATAGATTAGATAGGAATTTTTTATGAACATTCACCAAAATATTAAAATTTTAGAAACTAATCTTGTTTATTTCGATATTTAATTATTTCAGAAATCCTTTTACCTTTAAAATCAAATTCTATGGGTTCGAAACTTTAAATTTAAGAATTGAATCTATATTTCAACATCCTTATTTTTATTTGAAATATTTACCTAAATACAAAATATGGTTTATTTAAGATTTACTATTTTGGACATACAAATTATTCATTTTTTTAAGTTGTAACCAGATAATGAGTAGCTGTAATTTCATTGTCACATAAAATAAATAGGAAACAAAAATAAAGTCTATTAGAATATTTTAAGGCTAATGCAAATAGAGAAACAGTTATTATGGAGACCAGGATCTAATACATAATTATAATTTATTACAGCTATTGTTAGTCTAACTTTACTTAGTTAAACAAATGATACATATAGAAGAAGATGTTGTCCTTCAATATCAGAGTTTTTGACTGGTATCATGTTAAATGAATTTAAAATACTTAATTAAATTTATGTAAAACTCAACACTTAATATGTTAATATAATCATTTTTAAATTTATTTTATTAATGGAAATTTTAGTTTTAAAATTGATTATCCGAAATAACACAATGAACTTGTACAGAAAATGATAAAAAACACCAACACATCAACATGCAAAAAACTAAAATTTATAACAAGATAATTACATTTCCTCTTCTATATCTACAATTGAGAGCCAACTTCTTGTAGAAGAGTTAAAGGTTACAATACTTGATATGATTAAACATAAAACAATCCATGATAACAATGGATAATTAAAATACAATGGTTCTAATGATTAAATATGAAATATACTTTTAAAAGGACTTGATTAATATAGAATGATACAAATTGTCATATTATAATATTAATTTGCCAACATCATAACAGAGTTTAATGGACCTTCTTTTATATAGGAATCAATAGGGTTTGGTAAAGTTGGAGCTTCAGAATTATCAACAACTATAAAGAATATGATTAAGCAACTAAATGAAGTTAGGACAAAGATATTATAAAACTACAATTAATTATTGATAGCAAAGATGTCATCATTTGGTATTGCATCAGTTAATTAATTTTCTCTTAAAGAGAGAGTCAATAAAATTAATACTGGAATGCTTGACAAGTAATTCATGTAGATATATTAAAAATCACCAAAATTCATACCTTAAAATTACAAAAGTGCTGTCCCTGTAAATTTAAGTACACTAATCAAAATATAGTATTAGAATATTTCTATAATAGTACTTTTAGTGGCCCTACCTTATAATAAGAGAAATTTAACACATTCAATTGAATCCTTTTTATAACTAAATGGAGATGTATATGATGCATCACTTGAATTGAATGAAACACCAACTAGAGCTTCAGCTATTGCTGACTAAATTAAATTAAATTAAATACACAATCATTAGCGCCATCTCCTACCATCATTACATTTTTATTTAATTAATTCTACAAATATTGTATAATTTCTTTTTTTTAATTAGGTTTCATTCTTGTAAATACTTTTGTTTTTCTTACCATATTATTTAAACAATCAATTAATTTGATATCAATTTCATCTGTCTATCTCAATTATTTGTAATATGATTAATCAATACTTTAATTCAAAGAAATATCACTTACTTTATTTGATAAGAGATATCCCCATAAATTACCTGTAATTGCAAAATCACAATTTCTATTTAAAATTAATTCCAATTAAGTAATAATGAAATTAAATTAAGATCCTAATCTTGAGTCTAGCAATGTTTTGGTTTAAAATTATTAATTTAGATCCTATAATAACAGTAATTCATTTTAGTCATCATAATCTAAAATGAGAGTATTTTATTTATTTTTAATTAATTTTGACTCATAAGCACAGTGTACTGTTGTTAATGGATTATCTCCTGAGATTATTCTTAAATCTAAGTTTGATTTTAATAAGTCTTCTATGATTTAAGATGTATCATCCTTTAAATTGTTTTTCAAAGTAAATAATCCAATAAAATTTAATTAACTTTCCAAGATATTTCTATCCAAATCAATCTAATCAGGCATTAATAATTTTTATGCTAAACCAATTACCCTTAAACCTTAGTAAGTTTATGACTGGAGTTAAACTAATAAAGATTAATCAAATTATTTATTTGATAGTTCAATCAACTTTTCTGGTGATCCTTTTACAAATAAATGATACTGATTTTCAAATTCATTAAAAACAATTACACTCATCCTTTATAAATGAGAACTAAATTCAAATATTTTTATCACTTAAAAAGTCTGTTAGTTTTTTGTAACTTTGAAATACTATTGATTATCAAAATCGATATTCCAATCAGATAATTTAAACATTTCTAATTCTAAGGGATCTCCACATAATTCTTTATTAATAACGGTTAAATGATGACAACATGCCATGATTTCCAATAAAGAATCTTGATGTGGAATATAATCATTAGCCTATAATCCTAAGGTAGATAGTGTTCCAGTTTTATCAAAGCATACAGTATCAACTTTACCTGAATCTTCAGTTTTGATAGGATTTGATCCTATTATATCTATTTATTTTAGTTTTAATAGAGATATAGTTTAATTTAATGAAAAGAAAATCGGTAAAGCAGGAGGAAGTATCCAAGTTATTGCATCTAGATATCTAACAATTATGAGTTTAATGGAATAGTGCATATATTAATATTTCACTATCAATAATAGAGTGAAAATAGATAGAATAATTAGACCCAAAATAATTAAAAATTTACATGCTTGTATATAAAATACTCTAGATGGAGGAGGAGGAAATAAAACATTTCTAAAATACTATCCTCTCATTGATGCATATCCAGTTCTTATCACCAATCCTATGTTCTTTTGAAAAGGGGATATCTTAATCACTTTAGTACCTTCATAAAGTGTATGTTAATATAAATCATTTGATAATTCTTTTATAGCTTATTTTGGAATAGGTACTGTTTCCCCTGTTAAAGTTGCTTCATTTACCATTACATCCCCTTAAATTAGTAGACAATCACAGTTCAATTGGAGATGTTCCTCAATAAAAAATTAATCTCCAACCACTAATTCACTTCCATTAATTATTTTATTATCGATTAATATAACATTTTATTTGATATTTGCTAATTATTAGAGTTACATTCTAGATTTTCTAATGAGAAAATAATTAATAAGACAGGACAAAAAAGAAAAGGAAATTAAAACTATTGAAAACATAATGAAACCTAAAACAAATGAAATTAAACAATACCCTCAATAATCCATAAGAAAACAGAGAAATATTATAAAATATAAAATGGACTAGTTAACTCTTAAAATAAGTAAGCCAACAAAGATTATATGGGAACCAGTAATCTGCTATTTCCATATATATCATATCTTAATTAATGGTTCAAGTCAGTGTTGATCAGCATTTGCAATTGTTTTTATTTAGTTTCTACTGTTTGATGTTTCAGAAAGTCAATTGGTTGAAATGAGTCATGATTCAATTAATACTTTAAAAATCAATTGAATAAATATGATGAATACCTATAGTTAAAATAAGACGTATTGTTTGTCACTAACTTTTTGCAAATACTCTATTAATTATTTGAATTAGTAACTAGATAGTGGGTGCAGGATTGCTCATCAATTTTGACAAATAGAAAAAATTGTTAGAGCTTACTGCTCCATTTCATTAATAATGCAAACAGGGTACAAGTAATAATGGACAATAGGATCTTGATTATATATATAAATAGTACAGTAACTAAAATTCGAGATCTGCTTAGAATGACAGGAACAACTTAGATTAATGGATGCTGTCCTTCAATATCAGAGGATTTAACTTTAAATATCATATTAATATTATGTTAATTCATTTGAGTATTTTTTTAACAATATCTATATATAGGAATTTTCCCTCGTTTTTAGGATCTATGAATTTCATATATTCATCAGCCTCATCTTCAGTAAATCTATAACCCAATGTCATAAGCAATTCTTTGAAGTATTCACTCTATATATATCCTGTGTTTTCCAAATCTACAGACTTGAAAGCTAATATAATAAGATTTAATATTATACCTTCAATTAATTGTTCTTCTCTATCTTATTCTCTTTTCTTTTTACTAACCAAAATGAATAGAGCATCAGATCTGATTCCTTATCCTTCTGAATCTTCAAGTTCCTTGTATAATTCACTCAATTCCTATTCTTCATAAATGAATCCTATTGATGTCAACAATTCTTGCAATTCAGTAAAACTAATTCTTTCATCACCATCTCGATCAAATAATTAAAAGTTTTCTCTGTATTTCTTATCTTCTGCATCTGAAAATAATCTACCTTCATTATCGTAACTGATACTTTTTAAAGTTGTCATCAGAGTACAAATGGCTTTTAAGTTCTTCGATTACTGTTCTTGGATCAATCTTAGGCAATCCATCATTTAAAGAGACCTTCTCTTTTTGTCTTACTTGAGATAAATTAGTTTATGTTTAATTCATATTTATTAATTATAATTATTATAATCACTCATTTAAAACATAATCAAGGTTTTTGTATATCCTAACCTATAATAAAGATGGACCTAAATTAGATATAATAATCCTACATGTATCTTAAAAGAATGAAGTAGTAGTAACTTCTGCTTTCGGTCCTACGATTTATAATCCTTTATATATCATTTAGATAATAAATGTATTTTATCGTAAGAATTCTAAAGATATGAATCCATCAATATAAAAATTAAATGCAATACACTGTTCGATGTCTATATTGCTCAATTCTACTTTAATATGTTTATGAGACTTTTATATGAGAAATAAATATAAAAGGTTGGAGAATATAAATTAGATGATATGCGATATTGATGTAATAACAATATGTTCTATCGAATTAGATTCGAATTAAATTGATTTGTTTTCTACATCAGCCACATTGTTCATAATCATTAAAGATTAATAGATGATATTGTTTAAGGAAAAAGTTTCTAATCCTGAATATTTAATTTTGAAATAGTATATTTAAAAAGCATCCAAGATCATTTTAATTTTTGTGTTCGAAATAATTTATCCACTGATTAAAGATTCACTCACTTTAAAGTAATATCTATCATCAGAGTTTTATTATAATTAGCATAATTAGTTTAATTATTTGTTTGTTCTAGTATTAATCTTAACTAACCTGTCTGACAATAGTTTGATTTCCTACTCTTTTAATTTCAATTAGATATCTTCATGTAGGATATCCTATTTCTATTCCATCAACATAAGCAGTTCTCTACTCTCATGTTGATAAGCAAACACTTTAAGATTGTATAACTATTTTGAATTATTTTTTTAAATAGTCAATTCTAACTTTTTTTAGGGAGTTTTGGATATTATCATTCTTTCATATAATAATTATCCAATGTTTATTGAATCCAAACCTGTACTACGTTAAATATTCTAATTCAATTTTGAATGTCCTTTTGCCTATTATATTGTGTCATATATTGAGTATTAATGTAAGAAGTCTTTAAAATCTTGATTACAGGATATTCCTAGTCTCTACTCTGCATAATGGTTTGCATACTTTAATTCAAATTAAAATGATTTTTAATCAAATTTAAATTGTATATAAATATCTTGGATTATTTCATTTAAGACATTTCCTAGGTTAATATTGATAAGACATTTACTTATTTCTTTTTCATTCTAATATTAGATAAATAAAGTTCTCTTTACATATGATTTTTTATAAAGAAGTATGACCAAATATAATGATACAACTACATAAAGAAAAACCATTCCATCAAGAGTAAAGTAAAATAAAATGTAAATTAAACGGGATGTAGTTACTAAAATTAACGCAAATGAATTCCACAAAAAATCATAATGCTCCAATAATGTAATATTGATAATTGCTATTCCACATCCTGATACGTATAGATTATCATAAGCAGGTGTGTTTCCATCCACTAGAATCTGTATACCAGTCATAATCAGATTATTTAACACAAATATTCCACAAATATTCTTTCCTTTTCGAAATTTTATTACAAAAGGAATTTACAAAATAAAAAACAATGTGGCCATTGATTCCAATAGTCCATTAACTATCTAACCTCCTTTGAGTTGTATTATGGCAACACTTAAATTGATGATAATTAAGATGGGTTGATAACATTTAAAATGGAAGAGGAATGACTCTCTAGTAAACTCTTCATATTTTTTCTCCAGTTAAGATGGAAACCTTAATGTATATTTGTTCATTTTAATATAATAATAAATCCTTAGTAGTTTATTTCATTTATATATTTATTTTGCTCTTACATATAAGTAAATTATTCAGTGTTGGAACAGGATAATTTAATTAATTATAAATCAATATATCCATAAAACATACTATATATTGATAACAACAAATTTATTGATACTATCATTGTTAACATATAGCTGTTTCATCTTTTTTGATTCATTATTAATTGATTATACAATGGTTTCAGCATTTTCTATAGGTCAAGCAAAGAGATCTGATCCAACCATAAAATCATCAGCACCTGGTCCCAATGCCTATTTACCAAAATTACTTCCCAAACAAAAAGCACCATAATGGACGTATATGAATATCAAAATCTAGGATTGGAACAGGGTAAAGAGTAGGAAGATCAACCTCTTATGCACCAGGACCAGGCTAATACCAATACTAATAGAAGGCTATAGAAGGTCCTAAATATTCGATTGTTGCCAAACATTAAACCAAATAGATTTCTCTTTCTCCAGGACCTGGAAATTACAATGATGAAAGTTTTAGTTCGATCTATAAAAAACAACCAATGTACACACTTGGAATAAAACATTATACATCAGCAAAGGAATTTTTACCAGGACCTGGTTAATATGATCTCAATAGCTCATTTGTATCCAACAACTCAATCAAATTTCCTACATAACAAAGAATGACATCCTTAGAAGGGGGAATGTCTCCTGGACCTGCATGTACATTAATTATTAATTTAGAATACCACATCGATAAGGCAGTAAAATTGGCAATGGAGAAAACCTAACCTTCTTGGGTGATTGGAACATCTTAAAGATAGCAAGAATTAAAGAAATCTTAAATAACTCCAGGTCCAGGAGCCTATTAATTGAGTGCTTTACTAAATCTGTAAAGGAATTTCACTATCAAATAAAAATTGTAATCGAAAGATCCAAATGTTTCTGCACCAGGACCTGGCGCATATGATTCAGATATTTCAATGATAAAATCTCATTATCCTACTTATAAAATTGGAACTGAAGAAAGAAGCACTAAGAATTTGCTTGATAGGCTTTTGCCTGGTCCTGGATAATATTATAGAGAGTAAATCTTTTTCTTATCAAGAGGAGAATGGATAGTTTAAGTTCTTTGCAAAAGTCAGCTCCATCCTTCAAAATGCCATAGGCTTTAAGAAAAGATCTCAATGATTCTATAACTATTACTCCTGGTCCAGGTTAGTATCAAATACCAAAAATAAGAGATTCTTAATTGATTACAATGAAGGGTTTTAAATACAATCCAAATCACTCTGTTTAATTTCCTGGACCAGGTTAATATAATCCTGATGATTCCATGTGCAAATATAAGGAAGGTTCGGTTAAGATTGCTCCTGAATTGAGATCTAAAGCTTTGTTAACTCAATATGTTCCAGGACCAGGGTAATACTCAATGAAATCTACTCTCGAAGGACCTGCTTGGGGATTCAAGAAAGAAATAAGATCTACTCTCATTAAGAAGGATTTTAATCCTGGGCCTGGATCTTATAATATTCCTCCTAAGTTCAATGATGTTCCTAAATATTTATTATAGAAATGATCATTATATTTTATATTAATTTAAATGATTAATAAATGCCTCAAATATTTTTATATCAAGTAACACACTCTAATTTCAATTGAAGGTAACATAGGATCTGGCAAAAGTACACTTCTCAAGTTAATGTAATAGAAATATCCTTAAGTAAGTTATCCTATCATATTCTAAGATGCATTACTTACCAGAACCAGTTAATGAATGGTAACAAATTAATGGAAATCCTAAACTTAATTTACTTGGATCTTTTTATTAGGATCCTCATCGATGGGCATACACTATGCAAAATTATGCATTCTACAGTAGATTGAAGCATTGGAAAACTGTTATGGCCAATTTGGATTAATCAATTATTTTGAGTGAAAGGAGTATTTAAGCAGATAAAGAGATCTTTGCAAAAAATGGTTATTTTAATGGCTTAATGAATGAAATGGAATTTGCAATTTATGAATAATTTTATAATTGGTTAGTCCTAGAAGTTTTTGGAAAATAGATTGCTAAATAATTGATAGTATATCTATAAGTGAATCCAAATGTTTGTTTATAAAGAATGCTTAAACGTTCTAGAGATGAAGAAAAAGTAATTTTATTATCCATTATTAGAATTCAATTTCCAAAGATTATTTGGTATAAATTCATCAAAGGCATGAAGAATGGCTAATAGATGCAAAGAATTAGAATTAAAAAGTTCTAATTTTAAATGGAGATAAAGAATTTGAAGGTGATCCTAAATAATAACAAATAATGTTTGAATAAATAAATCAATTCTTATCTGGATTAGTTTGATTACATATATAAATATATTTAAGTTATATTAGTTTAATTAATTTTTATTGTTAATTTAATATGGCAACTAACAATCTTCCAACATTTTACCCTGGATAATAATCAATGACAAATGTTTAACCACAGCAATATTAATAACAAGGAGGTTTTGAATATTGTTTATTATTATAGGACCTATCTATTAAGGGAATCAAGGCCTTCCATAAATGTTAGGATCTCCTGCTGGCATTTAGTAAAATCAATAAATAGCATACGGAAATTGTATGATATGCTTTTCATATTAGAATATGGATTAAATGTGCCCAATTATGGTGTTCCATCATATTAGACTCCTCAAAGAATTATGTCTTAAAGAGTTATGCAATAATCTCCTTAAGCTGTTACATCTCCTATTATTTAATAATAGGCTCCTATGTATTAATAATAAGTTCCTATGATTCAATAATAAGCACCATTTAATTAATAATAAGTTTAATCAACAACACAACAACCATCAGTGAGTAAGATAATAATAATAAAATTAAATAGTTCATAATGTAGAACATGTACCTGTCATTCATGAACTTCATCATGTGAATCGTCCAATAAATGTTGTTTCAGTAGATGAGATTGAAGGTCCTTGGAGAAGTAAAGTATTGTTATTGGAGAAATAATTAATTGAATTATAATTGATGTTAAAGAAGGGTCCAGTAAAGTAGGTTTAATCAAAACAAGTAGTAGTCGAAGATGAGGGCAAGGTATGTTGAATAATATAATATCAATTAAATAGATAAGATAATTGCAAAGTGAGATTGAGAGACTATAAGATATTCTAAGAGAGAACCAAAAAGAGATTGATGAGTTGCAATAATTAATAAATGATGCAACATACAATCTAGAAAATGCAGAGGAATAGGCATCCTCTTAAGTGGAAGCCTAATCAGCAGAATTAGCTAAATGGAAGAAGAAGTTTTCAGATTTGAACAAGAAGTTCCATGATATTGAAGAAGATATCACTATGACTGAAGCTTAAATAGAAAGTATTCAGAAAAGAAAAATGGTCACCCAAACTACATCTACTGTTAAGACTACTGGGAAGACTTCAGGAGTATAATTTTATATTTATAATTAGGGTACTTATGGAGATGGAGATGTAAGAAAGAGTGGTTTTAGCAATAGGAATTATTGATTTATTCAAAAATTATAAACATTTATGCTAAATACAAATTCAAATTAATTTGTTCATTCCAAATTAATATACGCATGTGCCATATCTCCCAAAAGTACTATAGATAATTAGAGAATTATTTTGGGAACTATTGGTTCAGGAGGATAATAAATTATATGTAACCTACTAATTCATCTATTTTATAGAATTGCAATCAGCTCAAGAAGGCTATAAAATTAAAACCTATCATTTGCATAATGCATTCAGTGCCAAGTTATTATTTCTCAATCAATCTGATGGAAACGAAAGATTTGTATCTGCCGGTGAAAAACTTTAAATATTTAAATCAGAAGACTAAAAAATCAGTCATATTTGTGACTTAATCCCTTTAAGTAAAGAGTATGTTGGTCCTACTTTCACTTTAGATTTTCATTATGAATAACAAAATAGATTAGGTATTAATTTTCTTTTATCTCACTTTTAGTCTCTGGTTCTATGGATCCTACAATAAGAATTTGGGATCTTGAAAAGAGAAAATGTTAATATTAATTTATTGCCTATGATATTTCCAAAGATCTAGATTAATACACTTTGGATTTAAACATAGGTCGTGATACAAACATCTTAGCATTCCTAAATAATTATAACTAAATTGGAATCTATGATATCAGAACTAAAATGGGTATACACAAAATCAAAGGCAAATTATAATATAATCAAGTGATTTGGAATAAAAAATAAGATAATAACTTGATTGCAATAGATTATGAGGCTGGTCTTATAGATTTTTATGATACTCGTGATTTTAAGAATAAATACAAAAGAATTAGAACTGATCATAGATAAATTGTTAAAGCTGAATGGTTTCAAGATAGAAAGTAATTACCCATTATAATACTTAGTTCTTTGGTTACTGCAGGATTAGATAGATAAATCATACTTTATGAAGGTGACAAATATCTTGAACCATGCTTTGGGTTGACAAAAAATTATGATATTGACAATTTCTGTTGTCAAAACAATCTATTTGGAGTTGTCTCTGAATACTCTTTTGAAGTTTTTAGTTTTGAAACCTAATGAATTTTTTATTAAAATTTATTTATGTTAAAAAAATTTATACTTAATTTCAATCTATTCTAATTTAGTAATACTTTTTTAAATAATATAAGCAATGCATTATATAATATTTTGATAGAATATTTTCCTAGAAGGAGAACTAATTTTTAATTTTTTTGATTCTAGTCATTATAACAATGTAGGATATTGAAAAAATACTATCTCTGGGAAATTTCATCTAGAAGTATTAGGAGAAGATATATAATACAAAATTATAAGATTTATGAGAGGATGTATAAAATGAATATAAGAAATGATAATTTGATGCATATGTTAATAATACTATTATTTTTATACTATAGTTTATTAAATCTTTCTTAGAAATGTCTATTTCTTTTAATTTTATCTTAATAAGCATTTTAATCATTTTAATTATAGATTTCTTTCCTTATTTTATTTAAAATTATCCTCCTCCTTATTATTATTATTATTATTTAGGTTCTTCTTCATCTTATTTTAATTATTTTTAAAATCTTTATTATCCATCTGCACCCATTTAATTACGTAATTCCGAAGAATTTAAATTTTTTCTATATTTTTTTTCATCAGACTGAAATCTGCTTTCACATTTCCATGTTCATCAGTTATTGCAATATTTCCTAATCTTTCTTTAAATATTATTAATAAATTAAAGAATGTGAGGAACCTGTTGAGATGGCAGTAAAAATCTCATGTTCCTTAGTAGTTGAAGATGAAGAACTAGAACTAATGCATCTATTATGTTTCTTACTTTTTTTTGATGACTTTTTATCCTTTTTATCTTTATGTATTTTCCTTCTTTATTATTGTATTAGCTTCTATCTTCTCTTATAGTTATCTCACTTTCAAAGGATTTTATAATAAGACTTATTTAATTGATTATTCCTAACATTAATATTTTATATTTCATACTCCTTTCATATTTGAAACATGGGATCTTCATGAACAAGTACAAAATCCTCACATTTAGCATTTGTTGTTTTCAATTTAAAAACAGTTTAATATTATTAAGTTTTTTTTATCTTTTCTCTTTAATCTGCTAATTTCTCTATTTCTTAAGATGTAGCAGTATTACCAAGGAGATATCTGTAAATTTAAGTAATCAATACTCTTCAGCTGAATTTTAATGTTATTTTTCAAGTTTGCTAACATCCTACTAAATTCTTTTTAATTCTTCAATGTTTTTTTCTTCTGCCAATTTTTTATCTCTTTCTTATTCTCTATTAATTATATCTGCTTGTATTTGTTCTCTAATCCAAACAATTTCTTAATTTTTCAAAGAACCTTAATGCCAATTTTTCTTTTATAAATAATTCAAACTCATTTAATAATAATTTTATGAACTTCCAATAATATATAAATAAAATAATAGTGTGTTTGTATTTATAATTTAAATTTGTACAATTCTACTTAAACAAATGAAAAAAAAAGAAACAAAACATAAAAAACCTTAAATAAACAAAAAAATATATCCTAATTTCTTGAAAATGATTGATGAAAGAAATGTAAAAAAATCAAATATTTTTAGTTCGATTTGTTTATAACTTCATTTCGTGATATTCATCCCGAAAATGTTGTTTAATGTGGTTTTATCTATACAAGTAAACAAAATGAAAAATTATCAATTGATGAAGATGCTGGTTTTCGATTTGGTAATGAAGCTTGGTTAGCAAGGGTTTAAGAAATAGTTAAAATTGTTATAAATGGATAAGAGGCAGGATTTATTAAGTGTCGTATCTATAAATCAAAACAAGATTTAATAGAACTACACGAGAAAATAAAGGAATGTACAGAAAAGGATTTGTTTCTAACAGAATAAACAAGATGGTTCTTTTGTAAGGAATTAAGAAAAAAAATAATGGTGTATAGAATTAATGATGTAATTGAAAATACTATTGATACTAAACCAGGATCCTATTTTACTCGTTCAGAATTTAATGTTGAATCCTAAAAGTTTTTAACACCTGTTGAAGAATGGGCAACAGAATGTGTTTGTTAAAAATTATATGATGATGCATTGAGTTATTTATAATGTGATAGATGTTAAAGATGGATACATCATTCTTGTAGTGGATTACCTAAAGAAGTACTTGAGGATTTAGATAGTTATAATTTTAATTGTTTTTTTTGTGTAGGTGAAATGAGAGTTGAAAAAATGAAAAAAAAAAAAAATGATAATACAATTTAATAAATAGAAGTAGAATCTCAACAGAATAATGAAAATCAAATTATTGAAGAGTAGATAGAAAATGAAAAGTAAGAACAAAAACCTCTTTAAAGTAAAAAACCAATAATTTAGAGAGTATATAATAATAAAAAAATAAATGAAATGAATTCAAAGAAAGCATTACAAAAAATTAAAAGTAAATGAGCAAATATAATTAATATAACTAATTCAATTTTTGATGTATTAAAAGTTTGGAGTAACTACTTAAGTTAATTATCTTTATTCTTTTCTCTTAATTACTTTTGTTCTTGTATAATCATTTTCATCATCAAAATAAACCTTTTTTGAAGGGAAATATTGTTTAAATAGTTATTTATCTATTTTAGCTAAATTCATTGCAATTGATATTATTAATTCATTCTCTAAATTTTCTCTTTATCTTGGGAATGTTCCTGTCCTCATCTTATATAAAGTTAAAAATTATTATAGATGATTCATATTCTCAAATTTGATTTCTGGTATTGTTCCATAAAAATTACATGGATCATTAAAAACACTAAATATTTCATCCTCTTCTTCATCTTTCATAGGGATTAGTGCAAATGATTTGATCTATATTTTTTTATTTTGAAAAGGTGATGAATCAGGAGATGAAAAATTAGACAAAGTTTTCCATGATTCTTGATTAAATTAAGTTGATTATGCAATTTAAACTTAGGCTGGCCTCCTTTTTCTAAAAGCAAGCACTATCTATGGAATTTCTCTTTAATTATAAGAAACACTTCCATAGAGTTAAATATCTGAGCTTTTTTAAGTTTAATCTAGATCATATGAAGTAATTGATAAACAAGGAGATACAACTTAATATGAATTAGTTGGTTTTGTATCAAAATCTTCAAATTCTAAATCAACATCGTTTGAAGAGAACATTTTTTCATAGCTTAATTTATCAGTGTCAATATCCTTATTTGATTATGTCTATGGACTTTAATTGATAGAATGGCAGAAAACAATATTAGTATTAGATTAAGTTTTATGACCTGAATATGGGAATTTTGTTATTTTAGCATCACTATTTTTTTAATTTATCATAATCAATATACATAATCAATTTATTCAACTTTAACATACTTTATGACTCTTTCTTATAGCAGTACTTTTATCCTAATCTTCTATTCTTTCATAATTTTGAAAATCAAATAATCTTTGTATATAATTCAAATAATGATTGACTTAATAATTCTATTAATTATAATAATATCAAGTCCAAAACCTCTTCTTTATATAATTTGATCTTTATGGCTATATCTATATTAAATATAAATTCTAATTATTTCTGATGAAATAATCATTTCTTAGTATTATTTATTAAATCTGATAGATAGATTATTTTATAATGAATTCTGACTTATTTTAGATAAAACATCATTCAAATTACAAAACAATTAAAAGTGGAATTTTTTTAATTAATACCTCTGTATAAGTTTTTGTGTTTCTGATTGAATTAATTAAGATTTAATTTCATATATTCTAATTCATAAGTGATTTGATAAAATTATAGTTAAATGCTAAACAAATTTCAAACTGTTATTGAATATAAGTCAATATTATTCTATATAATTAATTTTCTAACATAAAAACTCATTTAAATTTCTTCATTTGTTTTTTCCTCATTTCAAATTTACTTGTCTTTATGGTTATACATTCCATTTCTGAATTAACACAAATATATCTCTTTTTGATTTTAATTACTCTCTCAAAATAACTATAATTATATAATTAATCTTTTTAATTGCATTAGAAATTAGGAATGATTCTCAAATAGAATTAGAAGTCAACAATAAAACTATTTCATTTATGTGAATTTAATTTCACTTGTTATTTTCATCATCAATCAAATTATTTTATTTTATACTATATTTAATCTTTCACAATTTATCATAGAATTTTGGATTTGATTCTCAAATGTATTTTCTGATCTTTGTAGATAGCTCCTTTCTTTCCATTCTTGCTCTTTTCTGCCAAACCTATCATCACTACTTAAAATAATAAATAATTTTTTATAGAAATAATTTATCAAAGCTTTTCATCGAAGAGATTAGTCCTTAATCTAAAAACTTTAAAAATAAAATTTACATATCCTTCCTCATTTGAGAATAAAGCCATTAAGAAATATGTTTGATTGTCTGAAGGTTAACAAATAAAGAAATTCATTTTCAATATAGATAGAAAAGGAAGATAAGGTTTCAATTATGATCTTTTTGTTTTGTTTTTAATTAAATATGTTTTAGTTTTATAATCAATAATGATAACTTGCATATTTGTTAATGAATATTGTTATAAGTTAATAAATTATACCGATATTTCGTATTTATTAATTACTTTTTGAAATTTAGTTATACGCATTCCTCTTCATCTGATTTCTTTAATTGTAGGGTAACGTTAACCTCTATATTGTGTTTTGATTTCATTTTGAACATACATTCAATAATATTAGTTTGATGGTTTAGTATTTTTATATGGTGAGTGATTTTATAATATAAAATATTTGATATAGGAATTATAGATTTTTGAACTCAATAATTTTAGGTTATAAAGCTTCCTTAATTATTGCTTTGATTTATTTGTTTAATTAATCATTTTGAATAATAATTTTAAATTTGATTGTTATAAACACAATATTTTATAATATGAAATGAAGATTGAATATTTTAATTACTTTCATTATTATAAAAATCAGCATATCTTATTTTATAATTCATTAGGCCGACGTACAAAGCAATAACTTTTCATATCTTTATTATAATTTTTACAATTGAAAAACAATGGACAAATTGTATATTGGCATACGAGCTGAAGATAAATCGTATATGGAAAGAAGAACACCTATTCCTCCCCATGATTGCAAGTATATTATGGAAAAAGTAAGTTAATTTAAAATATTCATAGCATAATCGAATTTAAATAGTTGTGTAGCCTTCAACTAAGAGAATTTTTACAGATGAACAATACTTAGAGGTAGGATGCATGGTTTAGGAAGATCTATCTATCTGCACAACAATCATTTGCATTAAAGAAATCCCGCTAGAAAAATATATTGAAGGAATGACATATTTAAATTGGTCTCATACTTTAGAAGGTGAACCATATAATATGCCAGCCTTGGATCTGATGCTAAAGAAAAATATTAGGCATTTGGAATACGAACGAATTTATGACGATAACGTAAATAAATAATATACTAGATTAGGGTGTTAATATTACTTCATTCCCTTATGCTGGAATTGCAGGAATGATCACATTCTTGAATGAATACGGCAAGTATTTACTCAAAAGAGACATGAATACTCCATTCTTATAAATCGGCCCAACTTACTAATATTATGATAAAAAAGATGCTTATGAAGCTTTATAGAAGGCAGGTTAAGCCATTAAAGAAAGAGGACTACCTCCTAAGTTAGGGTTGCCTTTGATAATTGGAGTAATGGGTTCAACTGGTTCTTGTGGGAAAGGCTCATTGGAGGCTCTGTCTTAACTACAGATCACTTTAGTTGATCCAGAGAATTTGAAAGAATTAGTAAGGAACCCTAATGATAAAAAACATAGAAACACAGTTTATGTTTGTCCTTTCAAGACAACAGATTTGGTAAGACACAAACATGATGTTCACAAAGAATTTACATCATAGGATTATTATGAAAATCCATTAGATTATGAACCTATCTTCCATCAGAAATATTTACCTTATCTCACTATTCTCGTTAATGATATTTATTGGGAATACAAGTTTCCTCGATATGTTACTGATTCCTAAATTAAAGTAACAAACATTTATCATATTTTAGGAATTGGTTGAATCTGGAAATAGTAGGTTGCAAGCTGTATGTGATGTTACATGTGATCTAGAAGGTTCCATTTAATTCTTAAAGAAGTTTACTAACCCTGATCATCCTGTTTTCTATTATAATCCCATATCTCAATAGATCCATGATGAATTCAATTTTAACTCTCAAAATGACATAATGTATATGTCTATTGATTTCTTGCCTTCTCAAATGCCATATGAAGCCAGTATGGATTTTGGAAAAGCTTTAAAAGATATTGTTCCTTATTTAGCCTATTCAGACCCTACAAAATCATTGGAAGAAAGTGGCTTACCTGAATTTTTGTAAAATGCAACCGTCACTTTACATGGTTAACTAACCAAAAAATTTGAATACATTAATGATTTAAGAAAACTAAATGAAACAGAAAAAGATCACCAACAGTTTAAAATGATGACATCATATTATTCAAACAAATTGAATGCAACTAAAGAAAATAATGCTATCAGTAACAATTTACTCCCTTAATAATAACTGTAACTTATTTATTCATCATTTTAGATCACCAAAATCCAATTCTTAGGAAATTTAGGATGATAGAGGTCAATTAGAAAATTCACCCAGAAATTTAAACATACCGTTTAACTAAAGAGAAATTTAAATAGATGAGGCTAGAAAAATCAATAATCAACAAACTTTTGATTCACAGATCTAAATTTAATGATTATAATAATTTAGCTTTATTTTTTTTTACCAATGTATATATTTTACTATCTCCAAATCCATTATGCTACTTTCAGAAAATTAGAATTTAATAAAATGTCATTACATCATATTGACTAGTATTCTCTTAGAAATGAATTTAATCCAAAATTTTTTTTAAATTTTACCTTTTGTAATTTTTGAGTGAGAAAAAGAATATATATGTAATTTTGAATAAATTCAATTAAATAATTTTAAAGTCTGACTCTTCATATTAGAAACCAAAAACAACTTGCTTTAATCACTTTGTTTCTTTAATTTCTTTATATATATTGATACATTTAATTTGTATTTATGTCATTAATAATTTTTATCATTTATTCATAAAAAAACAGAAATATTTATTATTTCTATTTTAAATCATAATTATTACTTTAGATTTTAAAAATATATATTAATTTATCTAATTAAATACATTGTAATTTATATTTCATAATTTCGATTTTTAATTCAAAGATAAAATTTATATATTTATAATAGTATTAATATTTTCATTTTTCATTCTTGATATTAATATGATAGATATATATATATTAATTTAAAAAAAAACAAATCAACAGAAATAATTATGGTATTATCAAGATTATTTGGTCATTCAAAGTTTATGAGCCTTTATATTTGTATTTAAAAAAAGTTATTTTAACATCCTCAAATTGTTAAACAAAAAGTTCCAATATTATGATCAGCAAAATATAGAATCTATTTTTAATCATATTTTAATGTTAACTCAAGAGATTTGGTTAATAAAACAATTTTTATGGCAATTTTCAATGCAAAAATAAAATATTAACATTTTATTTTTTAAAAGTGTTGAAAATAAATCATTATTTCTTTAAATACTTCATACATGCTTGTTTTTTATCTTAAGCATTTAAATGACTTGGGTTTAGGTTCAAAATTTAACAATAATTTTAATATGCTTACTCGTAGTTTTTTGTGAAAAATAAACAATTTCCTAAAAATTATATGCTAATATACCTTTTGTAAATAGTGACTTTATATGATTTTAATTTAATTTTAAAGCTTAGTCTAAGTATTAAATAGCTTAAAATTCCAAATCAGTCATAAATAAACACTCACCTAAAAATTGAACCTATATTGTACCCTTCATCCACAATAGATCTATATTTTTTTAATTATTTCCTAAGACTTTATCTATATAAACTAATGCTTGGGAGTATTATTTTTATGCCATTAAAAGATCAGCTATATAATACCACATTTTTTACCCTTTTTAAAAATTAAATCAAAGTTATTTGGATTAAGTAGCAAAGCATCATCTATCAACTTTAAGCTTTCTTATTTGTTGCCCAATTTTAGTAAGCATTCAGCTAATAATATCTAAATTTAATTATACATTTTATTATATATGTTTGTATATCATAAGTAGTTATTCTATTAATCATTTCAATTGCTTCCTTTTCCTTGCCCTATAAAGTCAAGCATTTAGCTATCTATAATATTATTATCAAACCTCCAATTCTCAATAAATTTTCATTCTTATAGTCAATCTACAATCCTTTTTTTACATATTTGATAGCTTCTTCTTATTATCTTAATAAGCTTAAACACTAGGCTAAACTTCATTAATTAATTAACCTTTTCTACAAATTGAGTTAATATGATTAGGGTTGATATTTAAAATCTCATCTGTCAATTTTATTGCATCTTTATGCCTACCTATTAAACTTAAACATTCAGCTGATAATTTTAGTTATAGGTTTACCTTTTCTCCACATCAAATCAATATTTTCTGGATTAACCTTTTCAAATTAGTCTAATAGTTTTAGAGCTTCATATTATTTGCCTAATAAACTTAGACATTCAGCTGTGAATTACAAAACATTTATTACCTTTTCTGTACAAAGAATCAATGTTATTAGGATCAATAGAGACTGCCTTTTCTATTATTATTAGAGCTTCTTCATGTTTGCCTTATTAATTTAAACATTCAGCTATTTCTATATAATTTTTCATACACTTTCGACATAATGAATCCAAATGCTTATCATCAATATCTAATGCTTTGTTAATCCATTTGATTGCCTCATATTACTTTCCCAATAAGCTTAAACAAGTAGCTAATGATAAAGGAGTGACAATTACATTTGCACCACAAAGAATCAACATTCCTCTCATTATATTTAAGAGATTGATCTAAAGCCTCTATTGCTAACTCAAATTTATCCTACTAATATAAATTATACCCTAATATCATAGTTATTAATAAGTACCTCTTTCAAAGAATATATCAGATTTATCTTGATTTTCTTGTCTACTTTGAATGAAAGTTGAACAAGAGATATTAAAGGTAGTTTTAAATTACTCTATATTCTAAATTAGATTTTGAACAATTTCATTTATGTTATTTAAGTCTGGGTATAACTCTGGCAATTTTACCAACGAGCACAAGTATTCATGTATATCATTTCCATCAAAAACTTGAATTTGTTATTTTGATAATAAATATTTGTTTTGTAATCCCTTTTTAAGTTCATTAAAATTTGCTTAAAGTTATCCTAACATTTAATCAACAATATCAATAATTTAAAATTTACATTCTCCTTATTTATCATCTAAAAATTAGAATATTTCATTTATTTTTTTCTAACATTTATGATCACGATGTTTTGATAATTAATAACATTCATCACACATAACCCTTTTTGTTTCTTAACAATTTTCGAAATAACAGAATCTTTCAATGTTACTCTAGTGTCCTTAAACTGGGCAAATTATTTAATCCATGATTAAAGATTGTAAGGAAAAGTATTTTGAATAATTAAATTATCCTTATTTATTTATTTTTTATTGATGGAAAGTTAGAATAGATACAAAATATTATAAACAAAACTATATAGGATTAAATGCTATTAGATTTTTAAGAAAAATTAAAGTAAATTTATTTAGTAGGTAATAGATATATTTTATATTTTAATAAATAAAATTAAGATTGAAAAAGATATTTTATTCTATTATTTCTATAATATTTCATTATATCACTTCAATATTAAAGTTATACATTCAATACATTCAAATATAATTATTCAGCCTCTTCTTCTCTCCCCATTTCAAATAATGAATCAGCTATTATATACAATATGATGTTAACCTTTATTTCTCAGGTATAAAGGTTGTTATGAAATTTTTAAAGCCTAATCAAATGCAATTATGGCTTCTGAATATTATTTCAAATTTAATAATGTAAGCCCTAAATAAATCTTTTATAAACCTTTATTATTGTAGGCTTCATTAAAATTTGGATTTATTTAGACAGCCTTATTAAAGCAATTTAATGCTTCATTGTAAAGACTCATGTCATCTAGAGTACATCCTTTTATTTCAATAATTTGATTTACCTTTGTTATTATAGGCTTTACTATAATTAGGATTAGTCAGTATTGCTTTATCAAAACACTCATTGGCTTCGTTAGATTTTTTTTGAGATTTTAATATCATTCCTAGATTTAAATAATCCATTAAAACCTTTTAAATTAAAAGCTTTGTAATAATTAAAGTCATTTTATAAATATTCATCCAATTGTTCTAATGCATCTTGATATTTTTCTTAGAGAAATAGTTATTTAGCTCATTATTAAAAATGATAGTACCAACTGCATAAACTTCTTTCATTTTTAATATTCTCTCATCATCATTCATAGCTTAATATTTAGAATGATTGTCTGTTGATTGATGATTTGTTATTTACGTATTTTTTGGGAATAAAGTTTTAGATTTCGAAATTTAAAATGCCTCGTTTACTTTATTCATTAAATTTAGCATTTCATCTACAAATAAGTGATTTTATTACTCTAAGTGCTCTATTTTTGTTATTTACTTTAATCTTTAATAAAATTAACACTTGCTTTTACTAATTAATAGGATCTTTATTCAATGTTATGTAAAAGTTCTTTTAATCTTATGATATTTGAATCTATGAGTTTAAAGTGAAGATTAAAAATTGTTTTTATTTTTTCAAAAATTTACTTTGATTCTTCCAAATGAATAGTATAAACTTAAATTTCAGTTTTAATAAATTAAATCATTGAATTAAAACTTAAGCAATCATGTTGATGTCCCTAATGAAACTTTATTAAACATTTCAAACAAAATTGTGAAGTATTTTAACACATTTTGTGAAAACAAAACCCAAGAATGTTTTCATTTTCATGATTCAAATATGTACATTAGAATTCTTCCATTTGTTTAAAAATAATTAGAATATTTAATAAAAAT
>JPFL01000241.1:48919-85987 GCA_000733385.1 Paramecium biaurelia | reverse complement strand
ATAAGACTTTGTAATAGAATTAATCGATCAATTCAGAAACTTGTTGATCACCTCCAAATCTCTCATATAGTGATTTTTTGTTGTCCATTTATTTAAAATCTTTTTTTTATTTATTTATTTATATATATAAAAGTATATTTATGCTAATATTAAATATTATATAATTAAAATGTCTTTAGGTGTCCCTCTTAAAATCATGCATGAGGCCGTTCATCACATAGTTACAGTTGAACTTAAAACAGGTGAGATGTTCACTGGATATATGGCAGAAGCAGAAGTAACTCCTATGTATTATTGTTAGGATACAATGAATGTCAGATTAGATGAAGTTTAGATGGTTACAAGAGATGGAAGACCTATGTCATTAGAATAAGTCTATTTGAGAGGCAGTTAGATTAGATTTGTTGTTATTCCAGATGTGTTTAAATATGCACCTATGTTTAAGAAGATTAGAGCCAATGCAAAGAGTAAAAACATGTAGCAAATAAGAGAGAAAGCAAGATAAGTGAGAGGTAAGAAATCTATAATAATTTAATTATAGAGGAATTGGTACCTCGTATCAAGTAGGGTTTAGAGTAGTAGAAGAAATGATAAATAAATATCTATTGTAATTTTAAGTTTAAATAATAAATATTTTATGTTTAACCCATTGAATTATTTGCTTAATTATTGAAATGTCACTGATAGATGGATTGCTACTTACTTAATACAGTCTAGTAGTAAGGAGACATAAAAAAAAGAGATGAAAATCATTATGTTCTGATTCAGAAATTACAATGAATTCTCTAAGTTAACCCTTTTTTGGATAGATGATAGCAGTCTGAAATTGGATATAAATATAATTCTCAAATATTTAAGTGATTTAACTTCTATCGATAAATATATTATATACCTTCTTTATGATCTTATTTTATAATTAGATGAAACAGACTAAAAAATTTAGATATAAAACATTAATAACTATATGTTGAATGTACTTTTAATTGATAATGAAAATGATATCAATAATAATAATTTAAAATCTATGACCAAAAGAATTATTTTGAATTTAGTATTGAAGTTATACTAAGATTAAGTGATGGAATGATTGAAATTAAAGATTCTCTAAAGATTAATAAAGATATTTATTTATAATTATATCAAATTGGTTAACATTTAAGTGATTATTGTAAAATCCTGTAATTCGTTTTTAATATTATATATAAATATGCGTGCATCTCACATTTTATTGTTCATTGTTGCTATCAAGGCAGTCAAGTTTTTAGATGAACCAGCTGTATTACTGGAGGAAGATGAAAAACCATACATGTAATTCACAGTCTTCGCCCAATAATCTTCATTGTTTACAGAGGAGGAATTAAATAGAAACTCAGAGCCTGCCAAACAATATACATCTGCATTTAATTATGAAGATGAAAATTAATCAGCTTTAAATAGTGTTGATTAAACTTAAGTCTTTTTGGCTGCTTAATATGAAAAGGATTTACCAGCCTCTGGAGATTGTGTTGTACTTTACTCTTCATGCGATTTCAAAGGCACATCAGGAAAAGTATGCAAAGCTGAAGATGCTATGAACTTCCAAATCCCAGTCTTCTCTATTTATGTTCCCATTGGGTAACATCATTTTTCTAATTTAGATAATAATTCACTACACTAGACTCAACAAAAAATGAATAAGTGGCTTTCTTGACAAGTGAAAAATGTTTAAAAGAACCACTTGTTATGGCTGATACATAAAAGGATGTATTCATTGCAAAACCATCATAATCATTGGCTGGATCTGATAATGCATCAAGTATTATTCTTTATTTAATATTCATAAAGGCGATGATATTACTGGAACATAACCATAATTGAATTAAGAGCCATAAGAATAAATTGAAGCACCATAAGTTTAATAAGTTAATGTTGATGAAGTATAATAAGAATAATAGGTTTAATAAACAGAGTAAGTATAAGAATAATAATAATAAGTAGAAGTTGAAATGTAATAAGAATAATAATAATTTGATTAATAATCTGAAACTCCTTAAATTGAATAAAATGATACATAAAGTTAATAAGTTTCTATAGATGATGTTCCTTAAGCTGCTGAAGCACTTGCTGGACAAACTTAATGAGACAGTATAAAACAACAAATATAAATTTAATATATAATAATTATTGTCTAATTTTATATTAATATTAATGAATAATGATGTAAAGAAACAAATGAATGATTTTCGTATGGCTCATTTTTAAGTTGGATTTGATAAATGTATATTCAATTATATTAGATATTAGCTACTGGTAGTACAAACTATTTAGATGATTATATTGCCAAAAAGCCAGATAAAGAATTACCAACAACAGAAGAAGCTAAACATTTTGAAACATATATAGCAAATCCTCGAAAAGCTCATTTTGAATTGGGTGAAGATAATGTCAATTATTAATCTATTGCGAAATTATCATTTAATCCAAAAGAATCATAAAAAGCACAACTGTCTGAAGAAACATAAAAAGATTTGCGTAATCATCATTTTCAATTGGGATTTCACAGTGTACCAAGTGAAACTGAATATTCATAATATAAGAATTAGCCATTAGATATACAAAAAAAGTAATAAGTAAATATCCGTAAACATCATCATGATTTTGGAGATTTGAAAACTTACTTTACTACAACCTATAAAGATACAAATAAAGAATACAAAGTTGAAAAAGAAGAATATCATGCACCTGATATTCGTAAGACAAATATAAAAATAGGAAATGTATCATTTATCAATCATTCTTAGAATCCAATAGATTACACTACTAATTATACTAAATATCATGATGGTTAATAGAATCAAAAAACAAATGGCAACGGAAATCTAGAAAAATTTCTTAAAGAGTCTCATCTAGTCTTAGGAGAAGATCCTACAGTTAAGAGTTCATAAAATAAAGATGCTTTCTAAGGATAATAGAATGCAGAAGTCATAAGAGTTAATAAAGAAGTTTTATTAGATTTAAGAACTGCACATTTTGATTTAGCTTATTAAAAATCAGACATGCCTTAAACAACCAAATAATCAATGTTCTAAAAAACAGCCATTGCTGTATCATAACCAAACTTACCTACCAGTTCATTAACTATAGGTACTCATGGATTCTTAAATGATCGATATTATTAAACTAGTTATGCTATTAACTATCCTAATCCAAATACTTAAAAACCTGAATTTGCTAAAGATCCTAGAATTTCAGCTGTTAAATTTGGAGATGAACAAGTAGATTATGATACTGAAAATAATAGAAAGTAATATTTATTAATATTTTAGTTATTAAATACCAGAAAAAGTTGATTAGTTCAAATTGGATAAAAATCAAATAAGAGATTTAAGATAACATCATTTTTAATTGGGAACTGATCCTATAGAATATCCATAAAAAACCAGTTTACTTACTCCATCTCCTAACACTTTGAGTGAGGAATAACTCAAAGATTTAAGAAGATAGCATTTTGTTTATGGTAGTTAGTTAGGTACCTATAATACTCACAATTCATAATATGGCACCAAACAAGGTCCTCCTAATAAGTTGGACCCTCAATTACAGAAAGACTTAAGAATACACCATTTTGAAGAGGATGGAGAAAGAGTTTTTTAAACTTCCTACAGGGCCATGCAGCCAATATAATGATTAATTATTATTCATTTTTAATAAATGAAAAAATAAACAAAAAAAAATTTAATTATGCTGACTTCATGGGTTTTGTATTTAATCATTGTTATTATTCTTTATCATAATTGATTGATATAATTTAAATTAAGATATCAATTCTGATTTTGAACATATATATAAATACTTTTTAAAATATTTGAATTATAACAGAATTAAATATCTAATGATAATATATTTTACATTAGGAATGAGATTATTCAAAAGATTTATTAACTTTCCATCATTGTGTAATATTAATGGAAATGATTATATGAAAGACATATACATTAGTCTTTTATCATATATTAATTAAAGGCAAGAATTTAAAAACCAAAATTTTTTATTTAAAAAAATATCTTAAGAAATGACATCCGTTCCTTTAGTATCAGTTTTTTCAGCCGATGACTCATCTAAGGTCACAGCCAAACACATCCCACTTCCAGCTGTGTTCTAAACACCAATTAGACCAGATATCGTCTCTTTCGTTCATACTAATATTGCTAAGAACAGAAGACAAGGTATTTCAAATATGATAACCTTTTATTATAGCTCATGCTGTCAATCCATAAGCCGGTATGTAACACAGTGCTGAATCCTGGGGTACTGGTAGAGCCGTAGCTCGTATTCCAAGAGTATCTGGATCAGGAACACACAGATCTGGTCAAGCTGCCTTTGGTAACTAATGTAGAAAGGGAAGAATGAGTTTACCAATCAAAGTATGGAGAAGATGGCACAGAAGAGTCAATATCAAATAAAAGAGACATGCTGCTGCTACAGCTGTTGCCGCCACAGGAATTGTTCCATTAGTTTTAGCTAGAGGACATAGAATCAGTTAAGTCCCATAAATTCCACTTGTTGTTGAAGACAAGATTGAATCATATGAAAAGACTACTGATGCTCTCAATTTCTTGAAGAGATTTGGTGCTTTTGAAGATGTTTAAAAAGTTGTTTCCACAAAAGTTGTCAGAGCTGGAATCAGCAAATAAAGAGGAAAGAAATACAGAGTTAGAAAGGGACCATTGGTTGTCTACTTTAACGAGAATGCTAAATTGTTGAAAGCTTTCAGAAGTAATTATAGTCATTAATAAATTTATTAGATGTTCCAGGAGTTGAAGTAGTCAATGTCACAAGATTAAATCTCCTCTAACTTGCTCCAGGAGGTTAATTGGGTAGATTTGTCATTTGGACATAAAGCGCATTTGCTCACCTCGATAAATTATTCGGAACATACAGATATGCTTCAGTTCTCAAAGACGGATATCAATTGTTGAGACCACTTCTCACCAATCCAGATTTGGCTAGAATCATCAATTCTAACTAAGTCTAAGAAAAGGTCTAACCAGCCAAGACAACCCATGTCCTCCATGATACTTAAAAGAAGAATCCATTGAAAAACACCAAGGCTATGGATAGATTGAACCCATATGCTAAAAAATAAAGAGCTGCTGCAGTTGCTGCTATCAAGGCTAACACCAAGGGAACAAAGAAGATCAAGAAGGTATTCATTAATCTTTATATCTTTTATAGAATAAGGCACTTAAGAAGGCTTCCAAAGCTGCTTACAACAAAGTTGCTCACTCCTTAAGCGATGCTACTAAAGCTGCCGTCTAAGAGGAATAAGATATCAAAGTTAAATATTTCTCAGTTCAAAAGGGAGCTGCCTAAACAGAATGATGAGCTTAATCATATTAATTGTATAATAAAAACATACAATATCCACCCACCTTCCACTTATCATTTATTTATTAATATTTTTTTGGGTAAAAAATAAGAACAAAATCCAATTTCCAATATTTAAGCCAATTGAAAATCAAGACAAATATAAGGTAAACATAACAGATTAAATTAAAAATGAATTCACAATAAGGAGAAATAAAAAAATGATACAAATCTTTATCAATACAAAATTCACAAAAATATTCAAAAATTGCCCTCTTTTAACTAATAATTGAACTACTCCAAGTATACAGAGGCTTAAAAAGTATATAAACAGAAGAATCGAAAACAGGAAAAGGAGGTAATAGTAATTTGTATCCTTTTGATTACAAGTGTTGCTTTTGACTTTATATATTAATTGTAAATAATTTAAGTATTCTTCTAGAATTTTAATTATTTATTTTATTAAATAATTTCAGCAAAATAAAGGCCATATTAATTCATTTGTTTTTGAAAAATTATAGAATTATTCTTATTCATAAGACCATTCCATATAATAAAATAATAAAACTTAAATAGTAAACTAACAGATGGCTTTGAAGAAAATAAACGATATTCTTTGATTATTACTATTAAATATGAAGTTTGTAATTTGTTTAGCTTTGATCGCACTAACACAAGCAGTTATGATTAAACATGCTTCAAATCCTCATGCAGCAGTATTTGCCTAACTTGAAAACCTTGAAGATCATCCTTTAGGAAAAAAGATTCTTGATACAATTGCAATCTAAATGAGAAATCAATCACCACTCTCTGATATTGCTAAAATGCTTCAAGATTTAAGAGAAAACTTGGTTCTTTAATAATAAGATGCTGAATTAGTTCATGTTGCTTAAGAGGCTGATTGTGAAGCTGAAATCTATGGATATAATAGAAGAATTGAATTCGCTTCTAATGAAATTACTGAAGCTACTATGGATATTAATAAATACACTGCTGATATTGAACTTTTATAATAAGAAATTGACAATTAAGTAATTTAATTAAATATTCTCAATCAATAAGAAGAATAGTTGAGAGAATAAAGAGCTGAAGATCATGCTGCTTATTAAGAAAGAGAAATTTAAACACCAAAAGTAGTTGAAGCTCTAGATGTTATTGCTGCCAAATTAAGTGCTATTTAACCTGAAGCTGATGCTGAAGTTGTACTTGCTGAATTAGAAAGAGTAGGTGGAGAGAATCCTATCCTTGCTCTTGTTTAATTAGCTTCAACATTTTCTGCAGAAAAATTATAGAGTGTTTAAGCTAAGATTGGTGAATTGAGAGCTTCATTAGAATAAGCTTTAATTGATGATAGAGAAGAAGAGATTCAATAATAACTCAATTTTGAAGCTTAAATATATTCAATTGAAGAATAGAGAGAGGCTATTTAATCTGCAAAGGCAGAAGCTGAAACAAAGATTGTTTAGGTTGAGCATATGTTAGCTGCTGCTAAAAAGAGAAAGTATGATGCAGGAAGAGAATTAGAATCTGCTTCAAATGGAAAGAAGATGAAAGAAGCTTAATGTGACAATTGGAGATCATTATATGCTAGAGATACCGAATAAAGAATAACTGAAATCAGTATCATCAGATAGGTTGAATAAATTCTTGCTACAAAATTAGAAGGTGCTTCCAGCTATATTAAAGGAAGAATCAACTGAGTATAAATTGTTAATTTTAAACTCTTTTTTTAAATATTAAATTTTAAGTATATATCACATATCTAACAATATTATGATTTCAATAAAAAGTACTTCTTTTTGAATATAGATGTATAACAAGTTTAATTAGAAGATGTCTTTTTTTGAGAGGTAAATTAAAATTTGTTTTAACTGAATATGTATTCATAAATTTAAATAATATATATTAAAAAAAGTTTTGTATATATTTTTCATTTCTATTGTTTTTGTTTATAAACACATCTTTCTGATAAGAATTATATAATTATAAGAAGAAAATAATAAATACTTTTAAATTCTAAAATAAATTCATAAAACATTATAATTTATTAGCAGTCATCAAATCTAAATTAGAAAAATTTATATGGTTTGGAAAAAAAATTCTCAATAAATAATTAGTATATTATATTTGTCATTCCCCCATGGAACAACAAGCTTATCAATTTCCCAATTAGTCTATTTAATCGACTTTTGAAACGAATAAACCAAAAAGACCTTATCAAAAAATTTCTTAAGAGACACGATCTCTAATACTTCATGCTTTGTCAGTTGAGAAACGACCCTTATGCAATGTAGATAGATTTTTAAATATTTAAAGGTGGCTGAGATGTTTAAAACGAAGGCCTGCACTTGTAAGGCTATTTTACAGACGTATGAACAAGAAGGTAGAAGAGAAAAGAAGACCAGTAGAAGAGAAAGAGTTGAAATCGACTCACAGATTAAAATAATTGTTATAGACCCTCTGGGTAGACAGAATTAAGAATTCATTAATATTAAACATTCTAAGGTACGATATATAAACTTATTAAATTATTTTAGATGTATACCGAAGAAAAAGATCTGAGTAGAAAGGAATAAAAATAATTAAAAAGAAGATTGTAACAAGAAATCTTAACTTAATTGGAGGAACTATAAACTGGATGTTATAATGTTTAATAGACAATCTCATAAGAAAATAATCATGACGAAAAGGCTCCTGAAAACATTGCTAGAGGAATCAATATGAGTTTATAATTAGTTTAATAGAAGTTGAAATTGGATGGAGTTAGTCTAGGCAAGTAAGAAAAAAAAAAGTTAAAAGAATTAAAAAAAACTTAGTAATTAACTAATTTAGAAGAATTAATAAAAGTAGAAGAAGGAAAGAGTAATTAGAATTCTGTGTGTTAATAAGAATTAAAATTTGAAATTCCCAAAACTAATACTGTGTTTGATTTAGGGTAGAATTATAGTAAAATTAAACAATTTATTGAGAATGTTAATTAAAAATCCTAACTAAATCCATAAATTATTGATAAATTAAACTACTTAACAAATGAAACTATTTTCTAAATGAGTCTGAAATAAAGATTGTAAGATAAGGATTTTTAAGTATCAATTTTAAAACATAATGTTTCTAGATACTTAAAATAATTTTTTTTAAGTAATTGATTGTTATAAATTTACTTACTAAATATTTTATATCCTACAATCCTTTAAAATAACCTCTCAAAACTATTCAAAAAAATTAATAATATAATATATAATGAAATTTTATGCTAATTTTTCTTTCTTTTTTAATTAAGATGCAATTTGGACCTTTAATAAATTTATCACCGAATTCCAAGAAAATGAAATGATTTTATTAGAACCAGATTTTTATAATGAATTAATTAATATTAGTACTGAAAATGTTGATAAGTCTTAGATTGTATAAATAGATAAGAGTATAATGGAATAATAGATCTAGTTTGTAGAATTAAATAAACAATAACGAAATTATTCTTAAGAATATTTAAGATTGATTGATTTTACAATTTATACAAAAGAAATACCCTTAGGATAATTGACCAAACTATTGATTGCTAATAAATATGTTGATTAATTAGAATTAAAAATTTATTCTAAATATTCTAATCAATATATAATTGAGTCAGGTAGAATATTTGGAGTGCCACTAGTATTTTATGATAAATAGGATTTAGAACATAAACATTCATTATATTTGGTTGATTATTGTATTGATTGTTAATGGTTTTAATTGTACAGAAAAATAAGATTATCTTTAGAAGTAAACAAATAATTTTTATTGATTTTGTTTTCTAAAGAAGGAGAAATTATGAATGCAAAGAAAATTTAGAATTATAAATGAAAAATAATTTTATATATTGAAAACATTAAATAACTTAAGCAAAAAATCTAAAATCACTTGATCAATATTTAGAATTTGTATTAGGCATTTTTGAAGGTTTGAAACTTTGTAGATGGCTAAAATCATAGATAGAATTATTGTCTTTCTTTTATTATTCTTATAATTGACTTGATTACATATTTCTAGGTTGTCTATTTTAAGGAATAGATGGAACATATTCACCATATTCTAAATTTTTTGAAGATTAACTAGATTATTTGGAAGGTAAAGGTTTATTTTCAGTTGTAATAAAATCCAATATATCATCCAGATCATTACTATCATCTTCTAATGGTTATTGTTGTACGAATTGTTTTTATTTGAATTGATTTTAAGGTTCTTCTTTTTGACTATATGATTTAGATTTTTTATCCATTTCTGGAAATTTTAATTCATCTTTAGATTTGATTTGTTCTTCGAAAACAATAGGAGGTGCAATCTTTTCAATGTTATAGAAAAATGGATGAGTTAACATTTGAGTAGCAGTAATTCTTTTATTAGGATCCCATCTAATCATTTAAGTCAGCAAGTTTAAGGCCTCAGTGCTAGCATTAGGTATCAATTATTATAATTAAAGAGGTTGAAATTATGCTAATGCTAATCCCATTTAAGAGACTAATCTACATCCTTCAGGCCATTCGGATTAAGTGAAAGTACTAAAATAAAGAAGATAAGTTATCTATTTACCCAAGAGTGGAAAGAATCTTATTGAATTATTCTAATTCAGAATTACCTTGAAATAGAGGTCTATTTAAAAATAATTCAGCCATGATGCAACCAAGAGCAAATATATCAATTGGACTATTGTAATTGGCTTATTTCAATAGAATTTCTGGAGCCTTAATTTGAATTATATTAAATTACCCTATACCATCTGGTAGCAATATAATCAGTATATGGTGGTCTTGATCTGATCTCTCTTGCACATCCAAGATCGATAATTTTAACAACACCATTATTAGAGATTAAGAGATTCTCAGGTTTTAAATCTCGATGAAAATAACCATGTTTATGCATATAACTTAGTCCATTGGCTACTTGGTAAATGAGGGATTTGATTTGGTCTTCTGGAATGATTTTACCCTAAGCTCCATCTTATATTTGGTTACCATCTCTTTTTGCTGTATGTACATTTGATAAATACTTTTGTCTACAAATTCAAAGACTAGACAAAGAGTGTCATTGTCCAAAAACACTAATTTGATATAATAAATACGTTCTTTAAGCTTGACAATATTTGGATGATTTTATAGTTTCATTAAAGCTTTAACTTCTCTTAAGTTAGTACATTCTTCAAAATTATGATATTTCTGTTTTATCTTTTTGATAGCTACCAAATCGTGACTTTACATATCTTCAGCTTTAATCACTACTCCAAATGTTCCATCCCCAGTCTTTTTTAATTCTCTGAACTTTTTCATATTACCTGAAGTAATAATTTAATTATATATATATTTATATACTAATACATATATATAATTAAATTTCATTGAACAAATAAATTAGTAGTACTTGTCTTCCAAATTTTAATTAAATCCCTACACATTAAGATGATTCTGGATCTAACTTTATTCTAGAATTATATGTATTCTTCCAATTGAATATATTAAATATATCTCCAAAACATAGGAGAACTATTTATATTTAAGAGATCGTTTTTGCTATATCCGTTTTATAAAGCTAACAAACATAGAGTCTAAATTACTTAAAAAATTAATAATAATGAGTGAAGAGAAGAGCCTAGCATCTGCATCCAAATCAATCACAAAGAAACCCTGCTCTTGGAAATAAATGTTCCGAAAGAAGAATTATGAAGAACAAAAGAAGAGAGAAGAATTAAGAAAGTTAGGAGAAGAAATAGCAAAAACTGAAGAGTTCCTCTAAAATGCTTGGGCTCTAGTAGCTAAAGTCATAAATAGTAAATCTCTTCTAAACTAATTGAAGTGATGATTGAACATCTCATGTTAATTTGTTTAAAATATCTTTACTTCTAACATATTTTTATAAATTGTTTCTTAAACTTGTCTCCATTTAACGTTACATCTTCATTTTCCTCTAAAGGATGTTATGTAATTGTATTAATTTTTATTTCTTTTTTTTAATGCTTGTAAAATTCCTTCAGGTTCCTAAATATTCAAATTAAATGAGAATCAAATAATTTCCTCTACTTTTACAAATATCAATAATATATCTAAGTTTTATTTTATAATAATCGGTTGCTTAATTGGAATTTGAATAATTTTAATAAATAGTATGAAAGCTTACAGATCGCCTTGTTAGTCTTTCCATACTGTAAGAACTTCATAATGTAATTTTGCTACTCCAGAGAGATTAGTCAAAGTGTAAACAAACTCAGGAGTTAAATGTAGTCCATTTTAAAAAAATGAAAATTAATTCAAAAATTACCAATCTAACACTGTAGCAAAGAAAAAAGATAGTATAAATCTCTATGATTACATAAATGAATTAGAACAAAGTAGATATATTAAATTAGCTAAATAGAAATCAATAAATTAGAATAATGTTAATGTAGGACTTTAAATAATAATTATCCTGAAATTTTATAATTAGAGAAAAGAATGTTAATATTGTTAAATGAAAATTGTGAATTGAAGAGTGAAGCATTAATGAATTAGAAATTAGTTTATGAAAATGAACAACTAAAATAGTTAGTTTAAGAATAATAAATGAAAATACTTGAATTTGGTGAACAATATAACTTACTTTTTGATTCTCATTAAAAGGTTTGTGAAGAATATAGAATTTTAGAATCTAAAATCTAAACTTATGAACTTACTATGTCTATACGAAAACATTCAAGTTTTAGTGAATATTTTAAGACTTCTGAATGACATTATAATTCATTTTTTTTAATATCTTATTAGTGTTTAAATTCATATTTAAATAATGAATATTCATTATCTTCTAATTAATAAGTCAAATTTTGACAATATAATTTTATTTAATGAATAAATATAGCAATAATAGTAATAATATATTTTAACATTTGTTAGATCCTACTGGAGAATGGAGTAGATTAATTTAGTAGTAAAATTCTTAATCAGATCAGCAACAATAATTACTAAAATATGAAGATTATCAACGTAAATTACAATACAGGTAATTTAATATAGAAATGATATAAAAAGATAGGAACTACAAACTGCAATGTAAGAAAGATATAAAAAGAACTCAGAAAGTTTTGATAACTATTAATATGCTGATTAAGTATAACAAAGCTTACAAAGACAAGATATTGAATAAATTCAGAAATTACATTAATTAAAATAAAAAGAGACAGAGTTTGCCAAATATAGTTTGGAATAGTAAGAAATTAAGAAGATACTATAAAGGCAATAAAATTTTAATGAGAAATAATAGATAAGTGAATAAATGATTAAAAATTAATAAATTTTTAAGGAATAACTTTTGGAGAAACAAAATAAAAAAAATTAAGTTATTTATGAGTTAAATTAATCATATAAAGATATGGAAGATAAGAAAAGAATTGAATAAACTAAAATAAAATTATTTGAGAAACAAAGTATGTAGGAAGAAGTAAATAAGTTACAATAAGATGATGAATAAAGAAGAAATGTATTTATCATATTTATACTAGTTTTTGAATAAATTAAAATATAATTACCATTAAAATGAAGGATTATTGGAGAAATATAATTAAATTTACTTACAAAAAGAAAGAGAAAAAAGTGAAATAGAGAATAAAATTATTAAAGAAGCTGCAGAACAAAAGAGATAACAAGATGAATAAAGATAAATTATAGAGAGAGCTATCAGACAAAAGAAGAATAAAGAAACTTATAATTCTATTATGGATTAAATAGAGTACAAGAAATAATGGAAAGAGCGAGAATAGTAATAGAAATCATAAGAATTGGAGTATTATGGAGTTGTAAATGAACATTATAAGAGAAAAGATTAAGATGATCTGTAAAGGAAATTAGAATAGTAAAAATAGTATAGATAAGATCTGATAATGTAGATTGAAGAACAATAAACAAAGAAAAAAAGAGATTAATCTATGAGTACAGTGGAAATGAAAATAAATTAAAATTATTATAATAATGAAGCAGTAAATGTTGGAATTGTTCCAGGAATATTTGTTGATCATAATAGACTTAAATAATAGTAAGTAATTATTATAATTTAGAAAATATCTTGATAGTAATCAAACAAAAAGACAAAATAGTTAATTTTAAAGATAGAGAAATTTAAGTGCTTATTTTCCTTCAAATTAGATTATTTGAAATTTATTTTGGAAAATTATAAAGATTTAGACATATTCATATCATTACTAAATATTTAAATCACTCTTTATTTACTATATTATTATTATATTATAATAAATGCATTAGGTTAGAAAAAAAATAATAAAAATTAATTATTATTTAAAATAATATATATACTGTTTATTTCTGGGAGAAATACTCTCAAAACTTGGATTCCAGAAAAATTGTAAATTTAATAATAAAATACTAAAGAGTAAAAAGATGTCTGAAGCATATTTCGAGTTTGACTATTTATTAAGAATTATATTGGTGGGTGATACTGGAATTGGGAAGAGTTCACTTCTCATGAGATATACAGATTAAGAATTTTAATAAAATTTACTTCCAACTATTGGCATAGACTTTAAAACTAAAATAATTGAACAACATGGAAAAAATGTTAAATTATAATTCTGGGACACTGCAGGATAAGAGAGATTTAGAACAATTAGCAGAAATTATTATCGAGGAGCTCATGCTATATTTTTTGTCTATGATATTACTGATAGAGAATCATTTAAGAGAATAGAATATTGGATTAACGAAGTTGAGTAGAATTCACCTCCTGATACAATTAAAGTTTTAATAGGAAACAAAAGTGATTTAAACTATAAAAGAGAGGTTGATTTTGATGAAGGAAAAGAATTAGCCTCATGTTAAGGACTTGAGTTCTTTGAATCATCTGCTTTAGAGAACAGAAACATAGAAAATGCAGTAAATTATGTAGTTAAATTATGGCTTAAAAAGAAAGAATAAGAAGAAAAAAAATTATTGGAAAATAATAAAGCAAATCCTCTATTATCAAATTCAATTGTATCAATAAAAAAGAAAAGTCTATTTTAACTTTGTTAATGCTGATTTATGATTACTTCTTTATGTTTATAGAATATTTGTTAGTTTAAATTATTTTTATTAAGAGAACCTATATTTCTCATTTATTGTTCTTTCAAATTATTCAATACTGGTCTTACTATTTTTCAAATTAAATTGTAATTATACTAATATAAAATTATCAAACCCAAATTTTAAAGTCCATTCTTTCTTTTTTTAGAATTTAACTTTTAAATCAAAAATATTTTATACAATTCTATAAACCATATTGTTTATTTTTGTATAAATTCCAATAATAAATCATACCAATTTTAACTAATTTTTTTTATAAATTGCTCACTTTAATACTCTAGATACTTCGCAACTACAGTAAATAAAATATTATAAAAACATTCTAACTACATTTCAATCCCAAAAATCTATAAAAATTTATCTTATCTTAGGGTTAATGGAAAATATTAGAGAAAATATTATTAATTATCATTTATCTATATCTTTTTTGTATTACTGAATATATATAATGAAAACTTAGAAATTTTTAAAGATTTTGGAAATTGATTTTTAAATTTGACAATAATTACTTCTTAAATATATTGACATGTAAAATTTTAAAAGAAGTGAATTGTATTTTCATTATTAATCCATTTTTTCTATTATTCTTTTCAAAATTGAAGTTCAGTTTAAGGATAAAAAAGTAAGTTGATTAATTTGAAAGGATAGTTTAATAAAATCAATTATTATTTCAAAGCTAAGACTTAAATATTCCTTTTATGTCTCATAGTATTATAATTGGTTTAAAATTAAATTAAGACAGTATGTATAATATGATATTTGTGTAATTAATGCTATTGCAAATTTTATATCAAAATAACCATAATTTTTTTAATAATTGTTTTAAAGTGTAATGAGTCATTTCAATGTCCTTAACAATAAATTTGTGCAATAGGCTATAGAGAGGAAATCATAAAGATCTATTTAGCTAAGTCAAAAAAATCTTGACGGATCTTCTAAATCAATTTCTTATGAGATTTGGGATAAAAATGATGGTTTAGATTCTCCAATGACCCCTTCAATCTTACTTCCTCGTTCTTATTAGCCAAAACTTATAAACTAAGTAAGAAATCAAATCTAGAGACCTTCAGAAATAAATTGATTGAACTTTTTATATTAAATAAATACCAAACACTAATTATATATTTTTTCTCAATCTCCTTTACTTAATTCGATAAAGTGTTACATAATTGAAGAGAATAACAAAAAAGAATACTATATTATGAGACAATATATAAAAAATGATTTTCAAATTGAAAAAAACAGAATTATCAATTCATTCTTTAAAAATAGTTGTGCATAAGCCAATACTTGATAAAATTTTAGTTATAAAGTGTATTTAGAAGACAGATTCTATTTTAAGTTAATAATCTGTCATATTTAATGCATAATATCAATATATTGTTATAGAAAATTAATAATAATGGCCAAATCAAAATTTATTTATAAATTATCCGATTTAATCAGGAGATTTTAAATTTACCTATACAAAAAAAATCTAAACATTAATATATAATAAATCAATTGGAGATATTTGTACGTACTAGAGTGAAAACTTAGATAATTTTCAAGAAAACATAATAGAGTTTCTTGTAAGCATAATTGAATTTGCAATTAAATTATGATTTATAGGTATTTTCTTAATTAATAATATATATTTTATTGATATTTTATTTCAATAATTTTAGAAATACTAATACTATTATATTAAATTATACCTAATTTAATTTAAATTCATTTAAAACAATCTAAACTAATTTTATAACTCTTTTATTGATTTACAAATAACAGGGCTAGCACTGGTTTGACTTATTATTCTATCTTTTTGAAATCTATCTTACTATAACTTTAAAACTTGCTTAGGTTTTATGTGTTGATAATATATATTAAATGATAAAAAATTAAACAGAATTTAATCATAAAATTTTGATCTTACAAGTTTATCCTGAGATTGAAAGGGATTATAAACTAATTTCCTATATATATACTCAATCCTTCATTTTCTATTTAAATTCTATAATTAGTTATTTTTGAACATTTTTTTACATTTTACGATGAAACTTAAATCATTTATCCTAAATGAATAGACAACATACAATTTATACTTATATCAGAAAAATAATGGAAATAACATGAGCATGATGATAGTTTCCTTTTACATAGTATATTTTAGAACCAAACAATATTTTTTTTAATTAATATTTATATTTTTTTCTTAAAATTAATTAATGAAAAATTAAATGATGAATATTTTAAAAAATGTTGATTTATTTGGAGTACCATTTGTACAAACCATTGACCAAAAGTAGTCTAAATATTAGAGTATATTCGGAGGAGTTTTATCCTTAATAATCTTTTCATCCAGTTTTGGATATGCTATATGGATTCTTTATTTATGGCAAACAAAATAGATGAATCCTAAAATATCGACTTCGAGATATGCTTCAGATTATTCAACCCTCAATCTCGATTAAGGATTCATTCGGTTATATTATTGGTAGTACAATGATAGTTTAATTGATCCATTTTAAACAAATATTCTCTTACCTTTAGTTATTTACAATAAATAAAATTAGGAAACATAACCTTAGCTCATAACTAACAAAACAGTTTCTGGCCGTGGAAATACATATATACCAAAAATAGAATTAGGGTTTTCTAAAATAGATGGAGAAATATATACATCTGGAGAAACGTATATATAAATAGTATTATGCTCTGAAATTTATTTAAGTCCAGATGAGAAGTGTGCATCTAATGAGATAATGGAAGAATTTTTTAAATAAGCTTCTAATATTGTTGTGATGCAAATTTATTCAACTACTTTGGATTCAAGAGATGGATCGGAATAGGCTGGAGTACAAGAATTCTACATTTAGATAGAAGAAAACTTCTGTTATACAATGAATGTATTTTTAGAAACGAATTTATATGAACTTTAGGATTATTTTCTATTCGGGACATCTAAATTTAAGGAATATGTTTCTGGAGCTGTAGTACAGACTTAAACAAGTTCATCTTAGTATTGTTATAAGACTTTTAATACTAATGCTATTTCTCTAATCTATTTGGGAATGAATGGTAATCAAATGAAAACTATTTTTGAGTATCCACGTATTGGAGATATATTAGCAAATATAGGATCTATAATATCTCTATTATTCACGAGCAAGTATGTAATTATTATTTTAAATCAATATTCTTTAAATTAAAGGATAATAAAAGAATTGATATCCTATTATTATCCATAGTTTAAAACTGTTTGCATAACCAAGAATTGGAGATAAAAAATTGTTATGGTTAAGATTGATCAAACAAATGTAGATGTCAAAGAATTTTAAAAATTTTATGATAAAGTTAAATTGTAAATGCAATAAAAATTAAGTTATTTAAATTTATTGTATGAAATATCAAGATTATATTTTATTATAAGATCATCTAAATATAGAGAAGAGCTTATTAAATCTCATAATATTGGAATTAAAATCAATCTTAATGAGACTAAGGAAATGGATGTTATTTTGAATTATAAATCAGTTTGTTCAGCATTATCAATATAAGATAATGTTTTATTAAATGAAGATGATGCAGATATATTATCATTATCAAAAAAGAGATCAGAAAATAGATTTGATTATATTCCAGAAGAGATATTTAATGAAACCGATTTTTACATAACTAATAAAATATTTTGATTATTATATATTATTTCATTAATAATATCATAATTTTAGAATTAAAAAAATTGATTCCTTTGTTTAAAGACTTTCCTACAATATATTAATACTCTGATTATATGTAGAATCTCTATAATTTATCTACAGGATGCAGATTCTAAATAATTTTAGAAGGATATCAAAATTTATAGTAAGTAATCTGATAGTAGTTTAATTAACAAAATCTTCAAATTAATGATAATTATTCTATAAAATTTATTAAAGACATTAAATTTTTATTATTATTAGACAATAATATTATTTCATAAAATATATTTAAAACTGTTTTTCACTTTTTTATTTTATGAAGAAGATAGCATTTTAATGATCTTTGTCTACTACTGAAGGAATAAATTATAGAATAAATGCTATTCAAATTATTGACTAATTAAATTTAAGAATTTGCCTAACAGTAAAAGCTATCATAAACCTAAAGGAATAATTAAATGTCGTTATTTTGAAAGTTTTTAAAAGGATTTTGAAACTTTGAGTAGATTGTATGATGTATCATTTTATGGATAAGGGATTTATGATTACTTTAAATAGTTTATGCTTAGAAAAGAGTAATTAAAAATTTATATTTAAACATTTTGATTTAGATTTCTAACAATAATATGTGAATTTCTTGCATCAATTAAAGAATACTAATGATCGCTCTCTTTAGATAATTTAAGTTGAATGATTTAATTTAATTATTTTCATACGATATCTTCTGAATTATTGAATAGTCTTACACTTAATGGTATAAAAATAAAAATTATTATCCTTGATGACTCTGTATAATAACCAAAATAATGCTCATTCTCAATTATTTCTTATATATGTTATAAATGTTAGAAATGATTATAATAAAGAATAAAATAATTTTTACAAACAAAAATGAACATAAATCAATACATAAAGTTACTTCCTGAATATCTCATAATCTATCTTTACTAACTAAATGATGCTAAATATTATGTAATTTTTGTTACTTTTTTATATTCCAGAATTTACTAAGGAAATAGAATCAATTCGTCCTCTATCAGGCTTCGATGTATTTTTGACAATAAACCTTGAAGCTGATTGTGATGATGATTTATAGATATTTCTTGTAGGAGTTTAACTAAGGTATTCTTCTTATTTTTTCTGTTTTCCAATTTAAATTAGCCATTATCGATACATCCAATCATCTGTTTAACAGCTCTTATCAACCATAATTGACTATTACTATTCTCTAATTGGTTCCATTTATCTTAATTTCACATGATATGGTATTCTGTAAGGTACATTTTTTGGTTTTTAACTACTTTATGGAAATTTATTATCCTGTTATTATTGTTAATTTTTTGAAGGTGATTCTTATAATATACTATTTTTTTGTATAACTAAAGTTTATTTGGTAGTTATTTGTTTCTTTTTAGTATCTAATTATTTTAAAAAGTTTTTCTATTTCAATGAATAAGTTTTAGGTTGGAATAGTTATACAATTTCATCATCAGACAATTCAGCTTCAGATTAACTAGTATCAGATCCTTAATCTTGATCATCTGTTTAAGGCATCTTCCCTAATTCTTCTAGTATTTGTTACTAGATATCTGGGATATTGACTTAATTTGTAAATTCTTTTGAAGTATCTTTAACAATTTAAGACAATGAATTACAAATACTTACACCACAATTAATATAGTCTTTAATTTAGAAATGCTTCTTTTATTACCCATAGAAACTACATTCATAAGTATATACCCAATTAATTTTTAATTCTCTCCAAATTTGAATTCTTGCAGTCTTATCTTTTGAACTCTCAACTCTAAATGTACATGATGAATAATCCATAAAAGGATTCATTTTTGTCATAAGCAAAGCAAAAACTCTCTCGATTGTCTTAACTTATGATGAATAAGCACATCCATATACGAATGATGATTGCTTTCTTGAATGTCCATGCAAATCAATTACTAAAATGATTTACCTTTCCTTACTAAATCCTTTAATGTATTTCTTTGCATAATAAACATTTGGGTGTAGATACTTATTTGGTTTTTTCCATCTTCTATTGAAATCACTACCTTCTAAACCACACCTGTAATTTCCATTTATAACTCCATCTGTATTCATCATAGGAAATATTTTAAAAATGCAATTCTATCTCAAATAATCTGCTTAGGGATTATTTGATGTTAGATACTCAATAATTCCCTACATTACATATGATCCCTAAGGTTCGCCTGGATGTTATCTGGCTAAAAATACTACTCCCTTTCTATATGCTCTTCGTTACATAGAATTGGATGTTATTGTTAGTACTTCACAAGTGTTACCACCTAAGGTTGTGCATAATGATTTCCTGGACATATATTGATACTTTTCAGGATTTGTTAGAATGGAATTTAAAAATTCTATTAAATTAGTATATGTATATGGATATGAATGGGCAAAATATACCTTATCATTATTATGTTTAAAAGTGTAGCTGAATCTCAATTAATAATATTTAGATCTCATTGTTTAAGGGTATTCCTTAATGAAGGGACTTTTGAAATAACTTATATTAAATCCACCTCGATTCCATTCTTACTTGTTGATTTCATTCTCTTTGATTGAATATATGGCTGGTAACAATCCTTCATTAAATAAACTATTGTTTTTGAGCTAGTACTATCAATTTATGGTACATGATTAAGCAAATTAAATTAAATAGTTTGACCTGCTTTAGCTCCAGTGACACTAAAAAAAAACCATTATGTATTGCCTCTAGTATTAATATCATTTTAGAGTATTAGATCATACACATTTTCAGCTCTTTTGAAAGCACAGAACAAATTTCCAGATTCAAAATTTGAATCAAACTTCAATTAATCTGTTTGACATGGTATTAGTTTTTAATCAAATAGTGGATCTCCTCGAAAATACACTCGTGGATATTATCTATTAATTGTAATGCGAAATGAACTTCTTGAAATTAGCAAATAAAGTAGAAAAATAAGTTCTATCGTTAGGACTTCTTTTGGATAGATCAAGTTGATCAAATCGTTTGTAAATCAAGTTTTATTTATTTTCTTCAAAATATTCAAGTAAAGTTCTCTCTTCTTGCTAAGATGTTTCAATAGGATGTTAAGGAGTCTAAATTTCTTCAATGAATGTGGAATAAAACTGATTAAATTAAGGCAAAGGTCTTGACTTTTCGAAAAATAAAATTCTCACTTTAATGAAAATAGAGATTTAACATCGATATCAATGGTCAATTTCCTTGGCATTAATTCATTTGCTGGTGGCAATTTTGTTAGAGTCTCATAAACTTTAGCATCATCTTCACTTGAACTATCGTTGTTTTTATTTTTGGAATTCATATTATTATAAAATTAAAAATAATATACAACCTTTTTTGCAAAAAATACTTTACTGTTATGAATTTATATTCACCAACATATATACTTATTTTACAACTCAAAAATATTACTCATAGTATAAATTAATAATAATGATAAAAATGTGGTTCATTACTTAAGTTTGGAAAATGATTTACGATATGATCTATTTTGAAGTACAGCCTTTTCATACTCCATTGCCAAATCAGCATATTATATACTAAGCTTTGCTGTCAATTATTCAGCATAATCTTACTCTTACTAAGCATGGATAGCTTCTTATCTATACTATTCAGCCAATGTTTCTAATTCTCTGATTTTTATGGTTTGATTCAATTTCTAATTACCTAATTCATTTTATAAATCCAATATCTCCTTCCTCAATAATCGTTCCTTTTCATTCAGAGAATTTATTTCTTATTAAAGTTATATAGTATCATCTTGGATTGTAGTTTATTAAGTTGGATTCTTAAAGTTTTTCTTGTCTTTCAATTCAATAATTTATTCTTCAAATTATTTAATCTTAACTAAAAATATAATATAAATATATAATTACCTTTTAATTATTAAATAATATTTTCTTTTTCTTCTTCAATATCATTTTACTTCTTTTAAAATTAATTCATTTGTTGTTCTAATTTTTATTCTAATTTATTAATTTTAGTTTAGAATTCATTTTTTTATTATGATAAAATTCTATTATTTTAATCATTAATTTAATCTATTTCACTTTAATGATCTAATTTAAGATTGTTAATTTCTTAATGTAAGCTTTCAACCTCTTATTCTTACTATCTTTAGATGACAGTGAAATTGAATCTTTCATTTCCTATTTCATTTTATAAATCAACCAATTCCTTCTTTAATGCTCTTTCTCTTTCATTTAATCTATTAATTTCAGCTTATAATTCTATATCTCCTTTTGATTATAATTATTCAATTTAGGCTTTCAAGACTTCAATTTCGAATGTTTTATTAATATCTGAACTTGAAATAGACATTCTCTAATCAAATATGGAATGTCGATGTTAATCTTACTTATTTACTTAATTTGCTATTTAAATCTCTTTGATTTTATTATCATATTATTCTATCATCTTATTACATTTATCTGTTAAAATTTATAATTATTCTTCAGCAAATTTTTTTCCTTCTTTTTCTTCTTAAATTTCTCTTTCTTTCTTTTTTAAAATTATTTCCATTTTTCTTATCTTATTAAGTTCTCCTTCATATTATTTTGTAATCTCTTAGACTTTTTATTCAAGTGATTTCTCTTTTTTATAATTTTCTTATTTAATTTCATTTATTTATTTATTGTTTTCCTCTCTAATCTTATGTGTTTCATCTTATAATTATTTTTATAACTAATTAATTTATTATTGTTTTTATTAAATCAATTAATTATTATTATCTTCTAATTATTTAATTTCATTTTTATACTTTGATTCCTACTTTTTCAATAATTATTCTTGTTAACTTAATTTTTCCTCTGTTTATTCAATTTAATGAATTAATTCCTATTCTCTTCTTTAATATTGTTCTTCTTGAATCATCATCATTTTTTAATACTTTTATTCTACATCATAAACAGCATCATCAATATTAGTATTATGTTCACTCAATTCTTTAATTTTATTGATAAATTCTGTTTATTAATGTTCTTTCTCTTATTTTAATTATTCAACATAATGTTGTAATTCTTACGAAATTTATCTTTCACTAACTTATTATTCTTCTAAAGATTTAATTGATCTTAAACAATCTTAATACTAATTATATTGAATATTAAATTACTTTTCTATCCTGCAATTATAATTTTTCAATATATTAATTAAGTTCCTCTTATAATTCAAAAGAATGTGTATTTTTTAAATTTAATTCTTCTTCAAAATTTTTCAATTCTTATTGATAAATAATCTCATTAGCTTAAAATTTCTAGATCAAATCAACCAATTCTTAATAGGAAGGCTTATCTGCAGTAATCTCTTCAACTTATACTCTCGTCAAACTTTCCTCATTCAACTTATCTATTTCTTATTACTTTTGTTTTGCTTCTTCAATCAAGAGTAAATTCTTTTATTCTAATTCAGAAAGCTTAAATTATATAAATTTTATCTTACTTTGATTTCCAATTCTCTTAATGAACTTTCATGTCTATCTATTTATTATTGAAGTAAGTTAGTTTTTGCTTGTTCATTTTCTATCATTGTCTTTTATTCATTAAGTTATTTATTTAACTTAAAAACATCAAACTTAGCTTTCTTAGTAGCATCTTATAATTATTTATCTTTTTCGCTTAATTAAGTTTGATATTATTTTTCTAATTCTTAAATCTTTTGTTCACTATTATCACTTGTTGATTATACAACATTCTTTAATTCATTCTCTCTCTCATCAAGACTCTATTTTAATTATTTAATTCGTTCTTCTTATTATTCAAGTTATTTTGTTGATTCAGATTACTATAATATTATATTGTCAATATGTATACTTTAATATCTAGCTATTATATAAGATCTTTAGTCTCTTCCTTTAAAGAATTGATTTATTCATCTTTACTTTGACAAGCCTCTGTGTAACATTCATACAATTTAGCAAGTTCAGGTTGATAATTTCCTTGATTTGTTTGTATAATTCCTAGAATCTATTGTAGAGAAGGAAAATCTCCTTGAAATTCTTTCTTTGGTTGAAAGTCTTCATCTGTGGAACCAGAAGCTCTTCTTTTTTTCAAAGTGCTTATCTCTTCTATTAACTATAAATTCTTTTTTTCAGTTTCACTCAGCTAAAATATGAATTTCATAACTACCTTCTATTTAAGTTCATTTATCTGCAATTCAAAACGATTGATTTAATCAGCATTATTTTGGGCAGTGGATTTTTCATTTTCGATTTTTGCATTTAGTTCATTCTATTGCTTTTTCACTCTAAATTACTCTAATCTCAATTTTTTTTCAAGGTCACTTATCTGTTAGTCTTTCTCATTTATAGTTTTTTTTAGTAACTAAATATCATCTCCTGAATTATTCATAATATGGATTAGTAATAAAAGATAAATAAATTATTTTTTAACAACCCATTTTCTATTTAAACACAAAACCAAATTTTAATAAACTAAATCTATTAACAAAGCTTTTTATTAATCAACTATACATCATTAACACTCCATATATTAGAATATTTAATAGTATAAAGAAATCATAGTCTCTTTTGCATTAATTATTTCATAAACAAAATAACTATTTATTAAAAGAATTTAACAATTGTAACTAAATTACTCTTAATGCTACTAATTTTTTATAGACTGTATCCTGAATTTGAAGAAGTAGGAAGATAATAAAGAATTCTCATTTTTAAGTATTGTTTAATTGGAAATATCAACTACTTAATTTAATTTAACTAAAATTGATTATCTATGATATTTTATAAATTAATATGCTATAATTTTGTATTAACATAATATTCATTATTTAATAAGAAGACTTATTAGAGTTAACATGGTTTTATATTATTAAAAATATGTATAAATATTATGAGGATTAGAAACAAAAAACTTAATAATAAATATAAGAATATATATATATATTTTAAACAAATAATTGAAAAACGGGTTTTTTAATGTCTCTTCTTTGTTGGATGTGATTATATTTCATTATTAATTTTAATATGGCAAGAATCATCCCTTTATTGGCACTTATATTGGCAGTGGCTACTGCAAGAGTAACAAGAAGTGAGAGTCCAAAGGAAGTGTTGGCTTAAATCAACAAAGATTCATTCGGAAACTCAATATTGTCAGTCCTTCAACTTTAATTGGCAACAGGAGGACCAGTAGGAGAAATCTAAATCCTCTTAAATAACATTGCTTCATAACTTAATGGAGATTAACAGAAAGCAGACAAGGTTCACGAAAGTGATACAGTTGCCTTTGAGAAGGTATTGAAAATAGTATAAATTTGAATAGATTATTGCTGACTTAGAATAAGAGATAGCTTATCATTAAAGTTAAATTGTTGCTCTTTCTAATTTGAGAGATTCTACAACTGAGGCTTTGGGTGAAGCTGAAGGAGAAGTTAGAGTTGTCACATCTGATATTGCTAACAATGAAAAGAGCTTTGCTGATGAATCAGCTACAAGAAATTCATAACACGAAACATGGGTTAGAAAAGATGCTGAGCATGTTGATTAAATGGATGCTATTGATGAAGCTTCTAAGATTGTTTAACATTTATAAGCAGGTGTTGCATTTGCTTAACTTAAGAGCAGATTTGAGAAAGTCTAAGCTAAATTAATGGAAAGCAAACATGCTCTCTTTAAGGTATAAATATATTTCTAATGAAAATAGCCACTCATCAATGCTTTGACATAATTAGCCTCAAAAGTTGATAACAAGAGCATCATCAAAATCTTAGAGCTCTTAGCTTAAATTAGATAATAATTAGTTGCCAGCAGAGCATCACTCCTTGCAACAGAAGATAAATAAGCTGCCAACTGGGAAGTTTAAAGTAGTCACTTATAAGAAGAACATAAGAGATTAGTTGAAAGAAAAGCTTTCTTAGAAAACTCAATTGTTCAATTCAAAGTTACTATCTAAGAGGCAGTTGAAGACTTAGAAGATTAAACTGTAATTTTTATGATTAATTTTTAATAGTTATTCCTTGAAGATGCTGAAGATTCATTGGATATTCAATAAAGATGGGCTGCAGAATAAGAAGCATAATATGAAGCTTAAACTTTTGAAAGAGAATAATAATTGGAAGTTGTTGAAAGATTATAAGAAGTCCTTACTTAGAAGGTTAGTGCTGCCTCAGAATTCCTTGAAATCAGAGAAGAGGTCTTTTGATTAATGAATTATCAGAAATATTAATATCAATATATAATAATTCATTTCAGCGATAAATTATCTGTTAATAATTTAAATTGAAATAAATGGAGAACATCCAAGTTGTAGTTCGGATCAGGCCTTCAAATGGTGTTGAAAGAGACAATAATGATTTGGAAATCTGGTCAGTTTAAAATCAAGACACAATAACGATTTCAAATGATAGATTCAATGATTTAGTAAGGATGAGAAAGTTTGTACCAGGGTAGAGAGTGGAATTTACATTTAGTAAAATTTTTAGAATTAATTATGAATAGACTAATGTTTTGATTCCAAACACACCACCAAATTTATTTACTAATAATAAATATAGAGGATTACATTATCATCATTGTAAGGAATAAATGGTACAGTGTTTATGTATGGTCAAACAGGCAGTGGTAAAACATATACAATGATGGGTTATGATTAAGAAGAAGGAATTCTTAAATAAGGATTGAAAGACTTATTTGGAGAAATAGCAAAATAATCAGACAGATAATATTTCTTAAGATGTAGTTATGTTGAAATTTATACTGATTAAGTATATGATTTATTAGCTACTCAAGAAAGATTGAGTGAAACATTATTAATAAATGAAGATTTCAATAAAGAATTTGTTATTAAAGGAGCAATAGAAGAAGTAGTGACTAATATTAATGAAATTATGGATATACTTTAATTTGGAGAAAGCAATCGACATTATGCTTCAACAATTATGAATCATTGTAGTAGTCGATCTCATACAATATTTAGATTGTATGTAAGATGTGTTCCAAATACAATTGGACCTAATTCAGTTATTACAGAGTCAATACTCAATTTTGTTGATTTGGCAGGATCAGAGAAAATCAATATTCATGATTCTATGCTCAAGAATAGAGGTACATCAGCTGGTGGAAGTGGAGGTACTCAATACAAAGATAGATAAAATGAATCAAAACATATTAATAAGAGTTTATTCTTTTTAACTTAAGTAATTTCATTGAGAGCGTAGGATAAAAAGTAATCATCATAAAGATATCATTTTAGCGATTAACATATTCCATATAGGAATTCACCATTAACTAAAATATTACGATCTTCTTTAGGTGGTAATTCCAGAACTGCTATTATTCTATGTGTTAATCCATGTTACAGTTAATTTGAATAGACATTATCTACATTAAGATTTGGTACAAATGCTAAGAAGATAGAAAATAATGTGTCTAAAAATATAGTTGGATTTGATAATGATGAGAGTCTTAATAGAGTAATTAAGGATTATGAAATTAAAATAAATGAATTATAAAGAGCTAGAGTTGATGATAAATAATAACAAGAGATGATGTTGAAGATTATTGAAAAATTAGAAGAATAAAGAAAAATATTTAGATAATAATTCACAGCTTCTGATCATATACAAGCTATGATTAATAAAGAACTTAATTATTAATGGACTCATTTGCATTATCATGGAGTTGGTGTTTTATGGGTTCCTGAAAAAGGAAATAGAGAACTAGAAGTTAAACAAGATGTAATAGATTCTTTTGGAACTATAAAAAAATATCAAGAATTATAGGAAGAATTCATAATTTTAAAATCAGAAAAATAGACTTTGGAAAATCAAGTCAAAGATTTAAAGTAGAGGTAATAGGAGACAGTAGTTTAAACAAAAAAGAGATATGCTAATTAAAAGACTAAAACGAGAAAGTATAAATAATTAAGTAAAGACTTATAAGATGAGAAAAATAAATTATAAAAAATAGCACTTTGTTATCATAATATGATAGAAATGGATGAAATGATGTTATTGAATAATGATACTTTGGATTAAATGACTTAGAATCTTTAGATATTAATGTAGAATATATATAAAGTTAAATTAAAGAAGGAAATTAAATTAAAGGGGGAAAATGTTGAAACACTTAAATTAGTAACTTCAAATCCTATAAAGTATCCAAAATATTTATTTGATACATCTGCCATTAATGTTTAATTTTGGGATGTTATTGATAACAAGAAAACTGAAGAATAAAGTAAAAGTGAAATTGAGTCTTTTTAAAGTTACTTTTAATCTTAAATTAATATGAGTAGTCCATCATATATAGAATTACAAGGAAGTAGTTAATAATTTAAGGAGCCATTGAGACATATTTGTTCTCATGAAAAGAATAGTTTAAGTAAGATTGGGAAAGAGAATTACGAACCAATCTTAAAAAGAAATTCAAGTATGGAAGTGTCTGATGAATTAAATTTTCGTAGTTATTTTAAGTGAATAATAATAAAATTACTATTTAAATTAAAATGAATGATGAATTTCCTGTACCAAAACCTAAATAAAGAATGGAAGGTAATGTATTACCAGAAGAAGAATATTTGAGAAGATTAGAAATTATAATCAAAAGAGACTATTATCCTGAATTATATAAACTAGATAAAATGAGAAATGAAGATGGGTAGTATTTTTAAATAATCAGAAATTAGAAATCCAGATGAAAATATGTCATTAAGTAAATTTCTAAGTACCTATACTTCAGATGAAAATGTTACCTTGAATCAAATTATTAAAAAGAATGATGATTAATGGTATTAGAAACATGCATGGATGTTTTAAGTTGAAGAATAACATAAACTTAAATAAGCAGCACTAAAATCTGATAAATTATAGCATATGATTGAAGGTAATAGAGAAAACAACCTTCAATTAAATGAATACAAGGCTTTGAATCCATTATATTTTAGAATGGACCCTAAAAATGAAAGGTAAGAGAATATTATCTATTTAGACTACAACCAGAAATTTAAGAACTCAAAGAAACAGATAATTCTTTGAATTTATAAAAAGTTGAAATTTAAAATACCAGATTTTCTGATCATCATAAACCTTTGGATTTTGCAATCAATGAAATAAATTAAAAATTGTAAAAGAGAAAACTTTAGGAATGTTTAAATGCATAGGGTGTTAATGTATTTTATGGAAGTACACCAAATTTGGTTGGAGCCTAGAGATTTGAAGATGATGATATGCTTGGTCTCTTTTCACCTGCTCCTTAAAATTTGAAAACACCATTAATGACTTGGGGAGAATTAGGTGAAACTCCAGTGTAATTAGATAGATCATATATGATTCCTCCAAGTTCTTAAAGAGATAAAGTTGGATCTAATTTAACATAGTAATTGAATGTTAAGAAAAGAAATGAATAGAAATAATAGGAAGAGTAAGATTTTAAATTAATTTTTAGATGGTTAAAGAGAAGATTGAGTTCTATTACACCATATAGAGTTGGTAGTTCAATGTCTTCTAGAGTTAGTTCAGAAATGATTAAGAATTTCCTTGATAGAAGAGGCTCTACTAATCATTTTACTCCCTTGGGTCCAAAGAGCAAGAACATCAAAAAATAATAATGAAATATATATATGGTGTATCTTTTTATTAACTCTAATTTAATATGATCATCAACAAAATAAATATTTATGCAACAACAACATATTCAACAAATAAATATAATCAAATTTAATAACCTAGGATACCATAGTATTCTTTAATTATATTCTCTTTATCAGAATATTTGATGATTAATTAAGTAGCTATCTTACTCATGAAATCATTAAATTCTTCAATATCAATTTCAGGTTTGAAATATAATTTCTTTAATGAGTTAATGTCTGAATCATTTAAGAAATACCCAATTATATCAACCAATAAATCTATAGCTGTTGGTGAATCAGCAAGATCATATACTTTATCTTCATTCAAGGCCTAAAATTAACATTATCAAATTACCTTTTAAGTAGCTTTTTTGACAATATCTTCTTTAGCTTCTGTTTTACTCAATAATTCAGAAACCATTTATGCTCTTTCAACATTCTATTTAATTAATTTATCTAAATAATCTATTATATTAAATACATGAAAGAAGTTATTCAAAGAATATTTCAAAGAATTTTTGTACTGCTTCTTCTGAAGGTCCAACTCTTTTTAATTCTTCTAAAAGTTTGGCTTCCTATTGTTATGGTTCCATATTAAAAGTTCCTTAAACAAAGATTGCCAATTCATTTAAGTCAAATAATTATTACTTTAATTGTGGAGATGTTGAAGATGTTTATTAATTTGAATTTTTTTCAACATAAAGAACTTATTAGGCTTAATATTTCTTGTTCTTATTTTTACTTTGATTATAATTTTATTCAATAATTTCTTTCTCTTATTCTTGATGAATAGTTTTTACACTCTAAGCTTAATCTTATCTGCTATAGTGATCTTTCCAACCTTAATTTCTTCTCTCTTAAACATTTTCTATCAACATAGATATTCTTTAAGAAACTTTATATTTTGATATAAGTAAGTTAAGTCTAATATATTAAATAGATATGATACATTTCCATAATAATATCAAGAGTAAGATTTTTTTCAAGTTTTTTTTATAAGAAACATTTAGCTTCTTCAAGATTTTTAGTTGTACCATCAAAGAATTATTCGAGATCTTTTTTCAAAATTTCAAAATCAGTAACATTCTATGTCTTATATGCTCCACCAACTAAAAATACTTATAAATATAATTACTTTAGTCTAATAATTCTATCAAACCTTCAATAGATTCTTCACTATTTTCTTGATTTGGTAAATATTAAGCAACATAATCTGAAATTAATTCTCTTATAGCATATTCAACAGCTAAAATTGGAAGTAATTTTGATAAAAATAAATCTCCAATAAATCTGACATCTTGAATAATTATACAAAATACATACTTCCCATAATTTTATATTTTCTTATTAAATGGTATTATTCTCTTTCTTCTTATTTCATATGAGATAAATCTTCTTTCTTATTCTTTCTCTCATCAAATACTTATTGAACTTAATTTAGAAGTTGATTTTTAAAGAGAGAAACACTCTTAGCCTTACCATCTTATTTTTCTTTTACAATAGTAAGTTAAGGTTCTTTTATTAATTATTAACATAGTTTTGTATATAGTTTTCTATACTTTGGTTCAGTTTAAGATTTCTCAATTATTTTTTATGCCAAATACTCTAAATAAGTTGAGTCATTTTCATTTTTACTATAATATTATATTTATATTACTTTTCTATTACAAGTTTTATAATATTCTAACAAGCCATATCAAAATTATCAGGTGCTAATTAATTTAATCTATATCTAAGTTCCTTAAAAATAATTTCTCTCTATTCAGGAGTTTGATTTAATGTTTAAAAGAAATCTTCTGCCTAGGTTTTCATTCTATCTTTTAACTATTTAGTTTGGATATCTTCAACAACTCTAACAATAATGATCTTTGGTTGAGTTTCAGTTGCTGGTTAGATTTGTGCTCTATCAAATGGTTAAACTGTAGTTGAAGTTGGTTTATTTGAATTTCTCTATTAATTTTAATTTGGTGTCTTTGTATAAGTGTTTGTCTTTCCTTCTTTTCTAGGTTGACTTTTAGTTTATAATTCTTTAACGTTAAAGTGCTTTCTTTCTTTTAAAAGTTACCACTCTTATTTATCAAAATACTCATTGAAAATCTAAATCATTATTTTAAATATTTACATTAATATCTTCAACCAATTTCTTAAGATCTTCTTTAGAATAAGGTTTAGGTTTTCTTAAATCTAGCAATCTTTGTTATTCTTATTCCTTTTTTAACTTCTCTTCTTCTAATTTCTTTTGTTCTTCTAATTTCTTTACTTCTTCATCAGCCTATCAATTAATTTAAAATAATACTTTCTTTTCCACAGTTTAATCTAATACAAATTTTTATTAAGTGGTACTACTTAACACTAATTTTTTCTTTGGTTTACTTTAAACAATTGATTGTGGCTATTATCCGTTGCTTGTATTGCTTGATGTTGCTTGACTTTATTTTGCACTGTGACTACTATTTAGAGATAAAGAGTTTATAGTATTTCCTTATTCATGCATAACTTGTTAACTTGATGTGGGAGTGACATAAGGTTGAGGATAGTAGTTTTGTTCGTATTAAAAATTTGGAGGGTAATAAGGTTATGTATATGTTTGTTTAGCTGTTGGTTCAAAGGGAGCACTAAGCTTTAATTCTTTTTTCTATGTAGGATTTTAAGACATTTTTAAATTTTTATATGATTTTTTTTTTCACAAATTATTTAAATTTTCTTTTTATTCACAAATTATTCAAATTTAATTCTTAATAATTGTCACCACTAAAAATTATTCAATTATTTGAGTTATTTATAGTAAATCATATCAGTAACAAAATCATTCTTAATTAACTTAGTCACAATAAAATGATGTATAATTAATACAATAATTATTAGATATAATACTTAATTTGTATAAATTTGGAATCTTGAAAAAAGTAAACAACTTAATTGTTTATATAATATGAAGATAATTATTATTGCAATTAAAATAAATTAAAGATGAATTACACTCATTAATTTTAATAATTTACACCTTTTAATCCATTAGAGTCAATTTTATACTTTTTAATATTGTTAATCACAATTATATTAAAATTATCATTTCCATGCTGTGAAATAATTTGAATTGTTATATATTGAATAAGAGGGAATATGAAATAATCTCTTTATGCTTTATATTTCTAAATGGACAATCAATTATTTTTCAAATATAAAGTCGAAAAACAATTGTAAATAAAAAGTTAAAAAATAGCTAAGCAAGTTGTTTAATTAATTTCTTTTCAAAAAAGATTAGAATTTATAGATAATTTAATTAAGAAAAAGGAAAGATATTAGAATTGATTGAGATTAAAAAATATAAGACAAAAGAATATGATTATCTAATAAAAATATGACTGATTATGACTGATTAAAATTGTATATAAGAATATTCATTCTAAAATATAATGTAATTCCGACAAAATTTTTAATATAAAAATGAACTTATACAATATAGAATATCTTTGATACGATTATAAAAGATGAGTACATATTTATATAGTTTAAATAGTTCGTATGTTTTATGTTCAAGCATCCTAATGATATTAGTCTAATTATATCAATTAAAGTCCAGAGAATTAAGGAACACAAGATTTTCTTCTCTATCTTGGACTTGAATTTTATGCAGGTTATTAAGGTATATTAATAATAGTTCCATTTTTTTCAGGACTAGATTCTTTTTGGTAATTTTGAAATATCCATTAATCAATAGTTTCAACAGATAAACTATGGATAACTTTAGCTATAAGATAAATTATCAACACAATTGAAATGACTCCCAATAATGTAATAGCTGCTGCTAAACCAATATTTGAAAAGCCAACCATGACTCCCATTATTATAGCTCCTGCTATCTATAATAAAATTATAAAGATTAATATCAGCCAGCATGCTTTTTAATGTTTTGGCACTTCTTCAATTATAGCTGAATGTACTTCTTCTTAAAAGTGAACTTTCATTGATATCTTATGTTAGCAAACCTCACATTTTATCTGATGAATTATAAAAATAGATAGTTTACATCATTTTTATATACTTTTTCAACACCATTCTTTAAAAGAATCCAATTTTTAAAGCATTCTTCATGTACATATTTTGCTGTCCCACTACATATACATGGATATATGAATCTTGATGTTTCTTCTTCCATTGAGCAAATACGACATTACTCTAAAACAAGTATTTTAATTTTCATACTTCCTTTTTTTGACCTAGCTAATTAGATTGGATCCATTTCATTTACATATATATTACACCATACCATCTTTTTCCTCTCATTATCCTAAGATGTGAGCTAGTAATAAAAATTTACTTTCATTTTATAAGTTTTCTTGATTCCTTTTTTATAAACATCTCTTCTTGGAGAAGGATTGAGACTTTAAAATGTTGGAGGAAGACATTCTTCAGGAATTAATTATTAGGATTGGTTTAACTTCTAGAATTTTTGAGGTGGTGATATACCAACTGTTCTAGCCTCAGAAATATTCATTTACCTATATATATATTTATTTTAAATTCTCTATACTACTACTACGTATGAAATTTATTTATTATATTCTGCTAAAATCTTAATTTAATTTATTCATAATGGAATATTGTGCATTGTATACACTATTTCCAAAATCTAGGTATGTATTCCAAATTTTAGATATGATAAATCAATTTCCATGATAGCATTGTATAAAATGTTTAAGTAAATTTACTCCCTCATTATTCTAGTATTTATGATGGGTATATTTTTAAAAATGCATCGGATTATAATTTTTTGTTAAAATATCTCAAATTAATATAAAAATAATAATTTTCTTTCGATTTAAAGATTAATATAGATTCTGCATTACTATCGGAAATCAATAGGAATTTTAATTATTATAATAATTGTTTTGGCCTTTTCTCATTAAAGACTCAAAATACTAAAGTCTCAACAAGAGTTCATTTAAAATCAAATACAATATCTTATCTAAATTCATGTTAACCTATATAAAATCCAATAATAAAAATGGATTATAAATATGCCTTAAAAGAATACAATTAAGTATAATTTTAAAAATGATGCCAAATCAATAAGTAATCTTATCTAAAATGGATTCATATATCTATTAGTATGCTAAAAAATAGTATTTATTCTTTTAGAAGTTTTAACTGCACTTTGACCAGTTGACAATTATACATTTATTATTTAACACATATATTATTAAATTATGCAATTAATCTTTGATAACTCTTAGATACATAAGAGTCCTGAATAAGTATTTATGATTAATTGATTAGTTAAGAAGGGAAAAATTAGATATCAAAATAAAAACAATAAAAGCAGATTTAGCTCCTGGAGTTGTGAAATATATGATGAAGACAAAGAATAATGAAAAATTATAAACACCACTTCACAATGTCGAATATCATCATATTTACTCTAAACCATAACTAACTTATTTAAAGACTTTCTAAAAGATGGACTTAGAGCCTCCAGTATAATTAGATGAGATAAAAGAAGAAAAATGGAGCATTTTATCAAAAAATTGTAGGAACATTTTAGAAAAATCAAGAATTAGTTTGGGGAAGCCAAATGAATCTCAATTTTTAAGGCGATCCTCGAATGAACTTTTTCCTAGTCCATAAAAATAAATAAAAAATAATAATAAGTTTTTGACTCGAAGATAATCAATAGATTTAAGGATTGAGGATATTAAATCTACATAACAATCTCCTGTAGGATAATGTGGTCCTTCTCCAAAATAATTGGGGTTAAAAATGGATCCATTCTATGTAAGATTCAAAAAATACTATAAAAAAATTGGAATTAATTAAGATGAATAGCCCAAACCTTACAATCATAAGTTTTAAAAGCTTCACAAAAATTCTTATTCTTAAGATAAGATATACAAAATCAATTCTCCTTAAAGATAAAATTCAAGTTTTATTTTCTTTCCCTAAGTTTAATGTTCTCCTTAGGCATATAAAAATTCAGGGTTTTAGAAGAAAAAAACATAATAATAATATCTAAAAGATATTTTAGCTCTATGTAATATGGCACAACATTTCTAAGCTGAAATGAAAAAAGATGAAACTGAAAATTATAGTGAAATAAATTAAAAGGTAGAGTTTATCAGATCTGAATTCAATAAATATCATAGTATGATCAATAATGAATAGGATTCAGCTGATAATATTGAAAATAAATGATAAACATAATATTAATCAACATAATTATTAGATCATTCCAATTCTTACATCATGTCTTAACGAATTTACACTTCCATACTTTACTTATTTTTATCTTACAATTTGAATATTTTTTCAATCACAGTGATTTCTGTAGATGTTGTATCCAAACCTAAAGTTTAAATTCAATTTATACCACAAAAAGCAGCAACATCATTAACAACAAGACCAGATGCTATGATATCACTACCTCTATTTACAGTTCCAGCACATAATGGTATTTATAATAAATTAGCTAATTCATCTAATTCTTCTACTGTTGTTAATGGATGTACCAATCCTCCTTAATTATTAAAGCAACAATATGTTCCAACCAACACCTATTATGCTACAGTAGTTCTAAACACTTCAACTCCCAAAGTATCAGCAATAATCTCCTCTGTTTCTTTATCCAAATCAGAATGTATCAAAGCAACATAATCATTACAAGCCACACAATTACCTAATGCAGATAATTTCTCTTCAACTCTTTTGACCTTTAATATTAATTTATGTATTTACTTTAACTTCATCTGGCAATGAATTTCTAATTTACTTCAGTTCTTAGTCAGTACATGTATTTGGTACTAATAATCCATTTTTATTTCCTTTTTACATTTAAACAATATAATATACCTGCTGTCAACCTTCCAATAATTCTTGTGCCTCCAATTGAACAATGAATGACTGGCATACTTAATCCAAGTTCAGATTCAAACACAGAATAGAAATTTTCACTTCCTCCTAGTGCAACAAGACAATATGCATTTGTAAGTTTAGAAAAAACACCAATATCATTGGAGTTTTCAAATTAACATCTATTTGCCATGAATGGGTTTTATAAATATTCTTTATTAAAATGATTATCTAATTATCAAAACTAATTAATCTTTATAAAATGACTTTCTTATTAATAAATTTGAATAAGAAAGAAAGTACATCACAAGTATAATCATTTTTATATAGAATTCAAGATATTTAAAATAATTTAAATATATTGTATACTTCTAACAAAACTCTACTAATTAATAATCAATTCTTCATTCTCTATAATTTTAAAGAATATATTAACTTCATTCTTGTTTAATGAAATAACTAATAATTGAGATATTGAAAAATTCACA
>JPFL01000241.1:5364-48899 GCA_000733385.1 Paramecium biaurelia | reverse complement strand
GAAAGTTTATTGTTAAATTTTCATCTAATTGAATTACTATTTAATTTTATCACTTTTGTAGTTATGGTAGACATCAAAACCTTTGGTTTATGTGTACATATAAATATTCTAAGAATAGTTATATTTTTAAATTATATTAATATGGTAAACTATTACCCTTCAGAAACTAAAAAGAAACGAAAGCCTTGGATAATCCAAGTAATTTTATAGTATTATTAGAAGGAAGACAAGCTTTTAAAAAAATTAGTGAAAAAATTCGAAAGTGAAAGATTAGCATGGAAGAAAATTTCATAAACTTTAAAATCACATGGGTTTAATAGGGATACGAAGGCTTGTAGAGAAAGGTTTTCAAATCATCTTGATAACAGTTATAATAAATCTGATTTAACAGATAAGGAAATAGATTAGCTTTTTGAGTTGATTGAAATTTATGGAAATAAATGGGTATTTATTTGAACATTATTTTAGACATATATTGCTGAATAACTAAATAATAGAACTGATTAAGATATAAAGAATAAGTTTTATGCTCATGTCAAGAAAATTATTCGTCGACTGATAAAAGTTGCTTATTAAACAACAGAAAGTATTTATTTTCAATAATTAGGTTCCATAATAATTGCGAAAATTCAACCTCTCTTGATTTCTAGCATATATTGTCATGATGATGAAGATAATGATAAAATATTAAAAATTGATGATTAGATGAAGGCTCTTTTTAAATAGTTAATTCGAAACAATAAAAAGATTGAAGTTGGAGTATAAGTTGATGACTAAACAATAGATTAGGTTAAAATAATAATGAATTACCTTGGTGAATAAAAGTAATACTATTTATATACTTAGTGATTTATATATAGAAAAAAAGGTTAATAAGTAGGCAAAGAAAGTGTAACTTATGAAATTGAAAAAGAAAAGAACTCTTAAAGTGTAATAAGGCTTAAATAAATAATAACAAATAATTGAAAAGATTTAAAAGAAACAACCTATTTTTACAACTAAGAATATTAAAATTGAGAAATTTAAGTTTTCTACTAATCCATTACCAATTGATTAGACACCTATACCTTATTTCTAGTTTAAATCAATAGAAAATATGTATTCTTATTAACCATATATCAATCCTCTAATTTCAACTGCATCATTTTATTGGAGATAACCTTCCAATATGTTTTCAATTGATCCTATATTATCAAATGTAATTGAATCTAGTTATTTATAGAATTACTTATTTGGATTTTAAGGAAATTAAAATCAATATGGAATGTGGTCTGATAAATATAGAGTCACTCCAGAATGATTTTAATATAAATATATGCTTGTTTTCATTTATTCTTTTAGTATTATGGTTCTTTAATATACAATATAAAAAAATCAATTATAAAAAAAATTGAAAGAACGTTTTTCATTCATAGCCATCTGAGGACTTTTGAAAGAGTGAAAGCTCTTTTCACTTGGTATGAAACTAGGATGGACAGTCAATTAGTGTGGATTTTTTTTCTAGGACAATCCTCTACTGGATTCAAAACTATAAGAAGATTATCTTTCTTTTGATAATGTAGGATGTCGTTCTTTTGAATGAGTTGTAGTATGTCTATCATTTTTTATTAATATTTTTTCCACTTTGAAAAACTAAGGTTCTCTAGATTTAGCCTAGGCATTAGTAGTAGTAAAGGAAGAGGGTTTAGGAATTATTGCCTTTTAAGATAATATGATTATTATACCTTATTAGTATTGGGTTTGGAAGTATTTTTTAGATGAGAGAAATCAAAATAGAATTATTATTTGATTTAACTAGTAGGAGTAATAAACGACATATTTTTAGTAATAGTATTAAGATCTTCCATTAAATCTTCAGGTAATTTATGTTTTTTTTGAATCTCCTCATTTTCAGTACATAAATTATATTTCTTAAACCAAGGATAATTCAGTAATTCAATTACAGTTGGTCGTTCATCTGGATCTGTTGTGAGCATTCCATAAAGTAATGCAATAGCATCTTTAGAGATATCATGAGTGATAGTGAATTCTCCTAATTAAATTCTAGAATAGAGTTCAGAATCAGTATCTCCTTTGAAGGGAAACACTCCTTAAAGCATTGTGAATAGGACAACTCCTAAGGCCCAAACATCTGATTTATCTCCTCTATACTCTTACCTAGTGACAATTTCTGGAGACATATAACTAGGGGTACCACAAAACATTTTGACTTTTTTTTCAATAGGGAAGGATGTAGAAAAACCAAAATCAATAAGTTTAGGTGTTTAACCTTCTAATAAAATGTTTTCTAATTTAAGATCTCTATGAGCAATATTTTTGGAATGACAATATTAAACAGCATCTAGAATTTATTTAAATATAGTTTTAGCAATATTTTCATCAAGTCTACGTTCCTAATTATATTATTATATAAGAATATACCTATTATTTTCTAATAAAATGATGAAGTGAACTTCCACTTACATATTCTATAATAATATTGACATGATTATTTGATTCTAAAGTATCTATAATTTTGACAATATTTGGATGATCTAACTTTTCAAGAATTTCTATTTCTCTACGTACTCCTTTGCGACGCTATAAATCACGTATTTTAGATTTCTCATAGATTTTGATAGCTACTTTAGTACCAGTTTCAATTTGTATAGCTACTCTAACAGAAGCATAAGCACCTTGGCCAATACGACTACCAACCTTATATTGAGCTTTAAAATTCTCAGTTTTATTATTATCATCATCTGGTTAATTACAAAGAAACTTAACTCTATCACAGATATTCTGTTATTTGAAGTCAAATTTAAAGTATTCAACATTATCTCTTTTTTCAACTTTACAAATTTTAGATTATAGTATCTAACTGATAGCATCAAGATTTCTAAGTTGTTAATTCTTTAGGCTCATCAATAAATCTTATTATAAAGGAGGTCTTGATTTGTATGAATATTAATTGCCTACATATTTTTCATTCTCCTTTTAATTTAAACTATTTGCTGCTGCTCTATGCTTCATTGGAATTTAAAATAATTAACAGTCTCATTATTATTATATAATGAATAGATATACCATATTCACAATAGTCGTAACTAGTTGTGCTCTCCTCCTAGTAACCCTTGTTAGTCTTGAATAGACTCCTAGTTTCCTCACATATCGACCAAAGGAATATGATGTGACGTATAGATTTGAAGCACTCTAGTCTTATAACCCAGATTGACAATTGCGATTAAACAATGTTCCTTGAAGTATTCATTCCATCCTATTCCAGGGTCTTTGCCAAGGAGGAAATTGGGCTCATATATTCACCTAAACTTTGTATTTGACCAATTGCCTTAGATCGTCATCAAAGTAACCTCGTCTTTCAGCAGAAGAATTATTACAATGTACCAAATGGGATGAGGACAAATGTTCTGCCACACCTAAATCATTAAGAATTATTAATAACATTAAGAAGTATCACTTCAATTACTAACTAAATAAGTTTTTTGATAGAGAACGGTCTTAGTACCAATAAGTGTCTTTCATATAAACAGACTGTCAATTTCAATCTAAAAAACAAATGTCCAATCAGATGCGATGATTTGAGTTTCAAGAAATCAGAGTTGAGAGCCAAAGATCTCTTGGAACTTACATCAACATAAGACATATAAGATCATATTATAAATAAAGGTCCTGTTGTAATGGCATTGAAATGTGATACTTTATTATTATAATAGATGGTTCAAGTTTGAATGAATATTCAAGTGGACTTTATACTGTAAAACATGATGATTAAGACTTTGGAATTAGATTTTTAATGGTTGTTGGTTGGCATACAGAAATAGATGGACAAATTACATGGAAATCGTTGAATTCTTTTGGTAACTAATATGGAGTAGATGGCAGAATCAATGTTGGAGAAAAGAACCAATACGTATTGGGATACTTTGGATTTGATGTCTGAATTAATAAATTATGAAATAATTAAATAATAAATAATAAATACAAAAACAACAACTCTAGCCATCACTAATTAAAGATGAATTCATATTCACTTTAGAAAACAACTAAATGAAAAAGCTTTAAATAAAATCATAAAAAAGTAACTATGTCATTAGAAATGTCCCATAGTAATTTGATAATAGGAAGTAATAAGGTGATAAATGATATTACATTTATATTAATTTTTATGTAATATTAAATGAAAATAGAATCACATAAATTAAATGTAATAATTATGTTTACAAATATCGGAATATACACTAATCCCTTTTATTGTAATTATTGCTCTTCTTAGCCTTATATCTACTGGCCTTCTATTCTAAACTTATAAATTAAGGAATTGGAATCCTATTTAGGAATTATCACCACTATTAACAATATTTCAAGGATTATCACTTTATCTATTTATTATCCTCACTTTGCTTGTAATTATGTATGATGGCCAGAACAACTTTCAAACAACCAAAATTATAATGATATTTTAGAATTTTTTTCGAGGACTCTTTGTATATATCACAGTTTTCAAATCACTAAGAGTCACTTTGGCATTTCACCTCAATATCAAATCCTCTTACTACTTAAAATTTCTATGTACATAAATATTTAGATATTAATTTCGTATGTTAATTGTAGCTTTCTTCATGACTTCTGCATTTTGGTCAGGAATTTATTACATTGTGAAACTTTATAACAACAATTCCAACTATGAAGATTATGATCATATAAGTGATTTAATTTAATATGAAGAGATAAACATAGTAGAGGCTATAAATAATACCTTAGAAATATTATTGTGCATTTTAATCATATATTGGAATCAAAAGATTTTTATACCTTAATTTGATACACTTCAGAGGTTTGTCAATAAACCTTTATTGATCTATGCTATTTGGTTATACATTAATACTTTTATTAGTTATTTTATCAATGAGATGGATTGTAAAGGATAAAATGGACCTATAAAATTACCATTTTCTTTAATCATTATGTTAATTTCTTAAATTTTGAGAAGCATGGTTGAATTTTACTATATAGTTTTTATACCTATATAATAGAGTACATTAATCAGATTGCCATTAATTCCATCTATAATATTAGATAATTATCAATTGTTTATGAGAATTCCTCTTTGTAGTAGCGTATTTTATGATTTTTTATCATAACCATTATATAGTACAATTTACAATAGTAAGGAGAAAAGAATAAATCGTAGCGTTAGTTTGGAATACTAAGATAATTTATAGGTACTTAAAGTTTGGATGGCATATCAGATGAAATTAGAAAATGGGATTGAAGATGAACATTTTACACTTTTCTTGAATTTGGAGAAATAATAAAATGATACTCAGTTTGATTTTAATTATTAACCATAAATTTAAGTTAGATTAGAAAAGCATTTGATGTAACTCTTCGAAGAATATTAATATACATTATCATATTATAATATGAAAAGATTATTTTATCGTCTTGATAATGCAACAAAGAATTTCTATGAAATGAATATCATCTAAAATTTTTTAAACTGATTTATTATTAAACTAAATGAATAATTTAGGTATATAAAATAATCGATTACATTAACAAGCCATATTAAATAGAATTAAATCCTCACCTCCTCATCATCCTTAAAAAAAGAAAAATCAATATTATGAGTCATGGTTGAAACAAAAAGAAAATGAATTAAACTAGTCAACAGAATCATGTATGGAAATTGTTTCTCCCAATTAACCATAAGTGAAAATTCCAAATTTCTTTTCAGTTAAATCGATTAATGATATTAATCATAAGAGATAACTACAATAATAAATTTGATCATATATATATATATATCTATAATAACAACAGGAATTTTATTGCAATTTAATTTATAATCAATAATATAATGTTAATTAATTGTACTTATCAATTAACCCAGTTATTATTTAGATAATATAAAAATGATTTAATAATATAATTATGAAAAAATCTTAAGGAAATGTTTTTAGAATGAGAAAGAGTTAATCAAAAATAAAGAAGGCAGGGGAGCTATTGGCATCTTTATAGTATAGTATCTAATGTAAATCTTTCACTCCACAACACAGATCAATAAAATAACTTACTCATTATCCTTTAAGAACTCTAGCTAATTAATCTGTAAATCCTTTAGTTTAACCTCGAAATGCATTTCAACGTCAGACCAGTATCAATTGTCAATAAAGAGCTTCATTATTATCAGTGATAACATCAGAGAGCAATATGAGTGCTGATGAAGAATATGAAATTTGGGATAATAATTATGATCTTAGGGTTTAAAAAATGACAATAGAAGAATCAAAACCTTCTGTTGGATAATTTTTATAATTGTACAAAGCAAGATTTGGGTATAATTTATTGAAATTTAAGAGGTTTTCCAGGATAGAAATAATGTATAAGAAATGAGGATGTAATAAAGGTTGCTGTAGAATATGCATCAACTAATAAACAACTATTTAAGAAATATTTTCCTAAGAAATAAATTGTATTTGAGGATGACAACGATTATTCTTTACCATATAATATAGAAGATGATCATCATTTTTAGAGTTTCAATAATTTTTTTAAAAATAAGAAATCCAATCCTCTTCTTAAAATAAACTCTTCACGTAATTGAATGATATTATACTTATATATATATTTCAAACTTTATCAATTAAACTTTAAATTTAATCTGGTGTTCTTTATGTATATCTTTTTTCTGTTGTTGTAATTACAGCCAATTCTACATTTGAATTATTAATCTAAAATATATTAATATTAATAATTACTTTTTCTTCCATTACATTCTTTAAACATAAAATAGCTAATCTTTCTGCTTACTCCAAGGTCAAATCCTGACTTAATTTATTATCATACTTATTTATATTATTCTTTAAGAATACTTTGAATTCCTTCATCTGCTGCACCTATTCCTTTAGCTTAATATTCAATCATTGTTCCAGTAGGATCTATAATAATTTAATAATTAATACCAGTTTAATAAATTTAAGGTCCATGATCTGATACACCAGCAATTAATAGTGCTACTCCATAAGGTCTAGACATTTTTGTTTTATTTTTTGAATCACTCTCTCCAAAATCAAGAGCCAAATCACAAACAATTTATGTAAGTGCTCTTACATTAATAGATTCACCATAATTGAATTTATGATTCTAAGATTCTACTCTCGCATGTTCAACTAAAGTTCTGGCATCAGGAATGAAACCAGAAGCAGTACAAGCAATATGAGTATCAATTTCATAAATCTTTTCAATACTCTTAGGCTCTAAAAGAGTTGAATTTAATTTTCTTTCTCCTGCTAATACAACACCCTCATTCACTTTTATGGCCAAAGCACTTGCTCCTAATTTTATTGCTTGTAATGCATATTCCACTTAGAAAAGACGACCTTCTGGTGAAAATGTATTTACTCCTCTATCATAATCTGTTCTAATGAAATTTAATCACTTATATACTTATTTTGAAACATTAATCCCAATCTGAATTTATTTATTTTAATATATTATTCTCAAATACAAGTACAATCTTCATATTATACATTCTTTTTGTAGACTATCAATTAATTAATAATTTCTAAGTCAAATTTTAGTCAACATTTCTGGACTATAAATATTCCATTCTAATCTAATTTGTTATTCAATTAAATCTCATATGGCTGATCCCTAAAAGATAGTTGGCATCGTCTATTCTAAATTAGAAAGTCAACGTTCTCATCCTACTTATATCATTGAAACTAAAACAGGCAATCTTATTTATAGACAAGCTGCCAATTTGCCATCTGAATAAATTGAAAAATTTAACCTTATTTTCAGTAAGCAAATAGCTGATAAATTGTATCCCTCATAAGAAAAGAGATTATTCTATAAGGGAACTGAATTAGATGTCCCTGATGTGGAATTTGATGATGATGATAATGATTTTGATGATACTAAATCAACTAAATAACAATGCAATTGTCAATCTAAATAACACACAAAATTTATAGAATCAAATGTCAGATCATATGAACAATCACAGTTACCTTCTAAATCAACAATTAAGTTATCCTCTAATACAATCTTAGTGTATGATAAAATTGATGGAGAATTCAAACAAGCTAGTAGAATTGATTGTACTCTAATTAAAGACATTAAAAATTGGGAACATGCTAAGATTAGTAATAAAAAACAAGTTATGCTTTGCATTTCAGAGAATTGTTTCGTTAAATTAGCTGATTTAAGATTTAAGAATCCATCATTGGTTCTTGATTTTGTTTTATATAACTGTATACTTGTTAAATGAATAACTATTAATCAATTTAATAATATGAATAAGAAATAAAATATTCCATTAAGGAACATTTTGCCTGATACGTATCTCTTAATCTTAATTAATAGAATCCCATTTTCTGATGGAGATGGATTAAAATATTGGAAAAGTTTTCGACATGCCATTACTACTATTAGATTATTACAAACTCCAAAAACGATGAGATTGAATTCTCCAGTAATTTTATTTATTTTAAACCAAAGGATGAACTAACTATAAGTGGTTATAGACCTGAAATTTAATCAAAGTAAAGATCAGAAAGCAGTAGTAACTTTAGTGAAGCTTTGAAAAACATATAAATGCAACAAGCACTTTTCACATCTATTGAAAAAGGTTATCCATCAAATACAATTGAAAAAATATTAAATAAAGATCCAAAAAAGTATAATCATATCATTTATAAAGGTATTTCTATGATCACAACAGTGAATTTTGTTTAGCAAACAAAAAAAATTAGAAAGGATTAACACCTTTATATATAGCAGCTAAACTAGGACATCTAGAAATATGTAAAATTTTGATAGAGAAAGGAGCTAACCCTTAGATATCTGTAACAATAAATGGAATCTAAGAAACTCCATTAGAAGTTGCATAAAGATGGAGACATTTAAAAATTGTTCACTTTTTATAACAATAAAATTGATAATTATATTATTTAATACTATTATCTTTCTTTAAATCAAATTAATTTAAGTATTTAAATATTATGTAAGCAAACAAATAATAAGAATTCTTCTAAAAAAACATGAAAAAATTACTGAATAATTTATAAGCAAATTAAAAAAAGTGATTTTGAATCAACAGAAAATATACAATTTTTATAAGAATAATATATTAACCATATGAACTTTATTCATATAATAGTAATTACTAAATTAAAGTATGTTAATTTATATTGTTCTTATTGATATTAGATGATTTATAAGTATTCTTATTATTAATGAAAACTATGTAAAATCAATTAAGGATTAAAAAAGGAATCATCTTCTATAACAGTTTTTTATTATTCTATATTATTTGAGATTAAAATGAGAATTTCAATTAGAATAAGAAAAATACTTAATTCATAATTTTTATATGTAGAATATAAAAGTCCAAATGAGTTTTGTAATTGTTTTTCGAATTGAATATTTATATTACATAAGTTTTCATCTAAAAGAATAAGTGTGTTTTAACATAATTTGTCTGAACATATTGTATTTATTTACATTAATTATCTTATACTCAGATTATTATTAAAATAAATGCTTTACTTTATTTTCTTAGTAATTGCATTATCAAAGGATGTAAAGATGAATGTCAATTTAACAATTGGTTTAGATTTTTCAGACAATTCCTATTTGGAATTTTTTAGCAATTTTTCAAAACACTATGATGAATTTTAATAGAATGGATGTAAAATCGTTTATTATTGTGATCTTAGTAAAATTGAATATTGTCCAACATCTTTTACCTTGCTATAGCTGCTTTACGCGTCATTAATTCAAACAATCAGAAAAACATTGTTTAGGAGGAGGTAGATATTGCTGTATTACTTTTTATTAATTTTAATATAGAGTATTCTGATTATGCATCTGGATAGATTATTTTAAAAGAAATGTTACTTTAATAATGTGTGTTAGAAATATTACCAAAACATTATTTTAATTATACAATTTACTTTGGATAACAATGTAAAAAATCAACAATGGTTGCCTGTTCTTAAAATTATTTTACCAATAATAATATATCAACTGAAGCAATAAATACATGTGTTGAAAATAGTTTCAATGAAAATGAAGAAGAAAATTAAGAAATTAAAACAAATCGAATATTAGATTAATACAAAGAAATGTAATATAATTAAACATCGTTTTCAATGTATTTGGATTCACTAGATTAAACTGATTTACCGTATCATGATTTTCTTTAAATGTTGTGTTAAAAGTACATTAATGTATCAATATCATATTGTGATCATGTGGAAACACCTGTTAAATAAGATGAAAATTCAAATCCTTTGGAGTAAGTGTTTTTATTCATTTTTGCTTTAATTATTCTAATTATTGCTGGTTCTGGAGGATGGACATTATTGAATAAGATTTAATTTGGATAAAGTTTAGTTCCTAGAAGTAGAATAACAATTCCTAAATTAGAAGGTGATCACATCATCTAAGAGGATGATATTTGATATTTGTTAATATTATCAATTATATTGTATATGATTACATCTCAATTCTAATGGAAGAAGTATTAATCTTAAAGTAATTTATAAATTAAAATGAAAAACTGTCAATAAAATCAACGATAAAATTTTTACAATTTCGTATATGGGTATAATAAAGATCAAAGGTCTACTTCAATGAAAGTAGAGAGATTGAGGTAGATCACTGAAACTAATGAAATCAAATAGGATTATTATAAAGGATTGCAATTAGGGAAAACTAGCGAAAATGCATTAAAAGTTATTCATATGAAATTAGAGAGATAAAGATTAAGAAGATAATCATTTGAAACTAAAACAGAAATGGAGGAGGAACATTTACCTTAAGTTTAATATCCTGTTAGGCCTCCAATTCCGCATAGAACAATAATTAGTAATAAAGAAAATATTATTGAAATGCCGTATAATTTAGCTAAATAGCAATAGTTTTAAAAATTATACTAAATTAAACGTAGAAGATTATCTTAGAGAATGAAGATTAAGAAGAGTGAACCTACAATAGATTTTAGTCCATGGGAAAATCAAGATAATCTAGATTTTGATTTTTATTGATGTGTATAGGAATGTTATATAGCAACTATTTAATTGATTTCATAATAATTTAGTATTAGATAGTTTTTATTCATTCACTTTAATTATTTAAGTATTTAAGGATTACACTTTTTAGAATTATCTAATTCTTTTAACAAACTTTTAAGATTTTGTATTTAGAATCATATTTTGCAAATCAGTGCTTCTTTTATATAGATTATCAATATTAATTTCAAGCATAGAGTTGAATGATGAATCTTCTTCTAAACTTTCATTTCTTGAGTTAGATTGAATTTTATCAAAATTGCTTAAATAATGTCTTTAGTTATTTTGTTTAATTCTTTCAGTTTTACATAAGTATTTATACTTTTGATCCTTCTTCTATAAAAAATCATCATTTTTAGGTTTCATAAACATATAAGCATAAAATTTCACATCTTTACTTAAAGGATCTGTAATATTATATTGATTAGGTTCAAATTAATGAAATTTTTGATTACCATTCTTTTATTCTCTTATTAGATTTCTTTTAGCTTTAAGAAGTAGATTCTTTTCTTGATTTTGATCATGTTCTAGAAACTCTGTTAGTTTAGCATTCATTTTCTCTCTTTCCTTCTTTCTTGCTAAATGAATTGTTTGTTAATCTGGCAAAGTTTTACTTCTTAAATTATTAGAATAATTTTAATTATCTTCAGTGTTTAGACGAACTCTTAATGATCCTAATGGATTTTTAGAATATTTAATTTTATCATATTCTCTTATTCCATCTGCTTTTTCTGATAGTAGATTTTTAGATTTAATTTTATTAACATTCTTTTCACAAGTTTCAAATAAATGTTTAAATAATTGAACATCTAGAAGTGATTCTTTTTTATTTTTAGCTTACATTCTTTATTGAATCAATTTTTGAATTTTATTAAACCTTTCTTAAATTTTAATTTTTCTTTAAAGAAGATCTTCAACCTATGAAGTATTTTAAATCATAGATAATCTAACAGAGGATCTTTATTTTAATTAACTTCTAAATTTATGTACATTTGAAAATAATTTTAGTTAATCCATCTTATGTGATTAACTTATGATATGATTACAATCATTTACTAAATTTAATGCTGTCTTTTAACCTTCCAAATAGTCCCTAAAACTATGCTTCAACTATTCATTAAATAAAAATGGATTCGGTTATTACAATGGACTTTCATTTTCTAGTGGATCTCTTGCAATTCTTATTTTTGATTTTCTTGGAGAATCTTTAGATTTTTATAGATTTTCCCATAAAGACAAAGTTTCATTAGTTTAATAAGTTGAAGGAGTACTGTCTAATGTTACTCTAACCTTATATTAATTGATTTTCATAAAATTATTATATATAAATTTGTAGTTATATAATAATTTTAAACTAAAATTATCTCATTTAAGTGCATTAGTTATGGCCTAAGCTAATTTGACTAATTCACTTACATAACTAATATATAATCATAAAATATTTACTTTGCTCCTAATAGATTTCTACTTGCTTAAGATGATTCAATCTTATTTCTCATTGACACTATTTCATTCAATTACAAATTATCACTCAAATTTCTTCTTTATTATGATCTATAACTTAATTCAATAGGTCTGCTTTAATATGCTGGTGATTATTGTCTAGAATTTTGATAATTAACATTATTCCTATTTCCCAAAGAACTATTTATTCTTAAATTCTAGATATTAAAATTACTTCTTTTACAAACCCGCAGCTTTTTGAGGTGAGTAAGTTATAGATTTATCTATTATCTGATTCCTTTATTAAAATGATGAAGCCTAATTGAGTTTAGTATATGAGAAATCTCTAATTTTAGCTTATAAGTTTTCAAAAGATGGTACTGTAGGTAAACTTTCTTTTCTAAGATATTTAATTTCAATTACCTATAAGAGTTGAATGATTTTTGTGCAGAATCATTTTAATATTATAATACTGGTACACATCTATCTTTAACTTAATTTCGAATAGATTTAATATCAAAATTGATGTCTAAAGTTCTTTAGGGTTACTCTAACCAGGATCTTTGCATTTATTTATTTTAACGATTAATTTATTTATGTTTTAACATATTAAAATAGTGTGAATAATATGTCATTTGGTACATTCAACTAATTTAAACGTTCCTTCTAATTCTTAATATACTTTCATTTCATACACTTCATCATCACTCAATTCAACTTCAAGCTAAAAGATTTATAATGAATTTGATTTTATACCCACCACATTATTCCTTATACAATTTAAAAACCAACTTTATCAACTCTAATCCATGTAACATCCATAGATAAATGACAAACATCATGAAATTCATGTCTTGCTTTTTCTATTGCTTTTTAATAATCTTCATCATTATGAAATTATTATGGGGACTCCCACTTTATACCTCCAACTAATTCTTGTTTTTTATGAATCTTATTTTCTATGAAGTGTCTTTTTGCTTATGTAATCAGAATTATTGTTATCAATACTATTATTGTTTTATTCATTTATTTATTATATTTAATTAATTCTAAGATTATAAATTTATTAATCAAAAGCATACCGTTTTATTGATTAAATCTTATAAAATAATACAGTTTTGAAAATTAGAATAAAACACGTAGTATTTGCAACTCTTGTATAGAATCAAGATATATTTATAAGGGTTATATTTATTTGATTTACAAATTTATGAAGATATTTCAAATGTTATCTTTGCATGAATCAAATTCTAAAACTTCATCTAAGTCTTCAAAGATCTAAATGATTTTAATTGATTTATCTGAAAACTCTACTTATAACTTAGATATAATAATGAATATATTACAGACCAAAGGAATCCTTATTAGATTTATTTAGCAACCTAAAGTACTTTTGAAAAGGTAATTGTCTTATTCATTTTGCATTCACTTTAAAAGTCTTTTTTGGCAAGTTCCACAACTTTAACATAAGTTGGATTATTTTCAAATTCAGAAGTACTTCTCCATTCTATGGCGGGCTTTTTTTTTGGTTTCTAATTCATTTGAACTTAATGATTGAGAGAAGGAATAGAGGCTGACTCATTTAAAGAAACATGTAGAGAGAGAACTAGTATAACTATGAGCAACTTTGTCATTTTTCAAATAAAGTATGTATAATAATGAATTTGAATTTTTGTTAGTATTTGCATAAAAATAATTTCTTTTAATATTATATTGAATGCATCAGGAACATAGAAAAATGAATTTTCTAAAATAAATAAAAATTGATACAAATGATATTTATCATTTAGATGCAGAAAAGTATTTTAAGAAATAATGTACATCCTTAGAAATTATGCTTATATCTCGAATGATTACAAAAATCAATAAAAGGAATAATGAATAGTTGAGAATGATAGCAATTTCTAATGAGTTTGTATATAATATAGATAAGAAATCAATTAAAAGAAAGATAGCAATTAACAAAATATTTGGAGTCACAATATCAAAAAAAAGTCAAGAGTTTATTATTCATGTACCTACAGAATCTGATTTATTGTACAAATCATAAGAAAATAGAGATGTAATCATATTTTACTTAGCAATTGCATTGAAGATGCATAATATTGATGGAATCAAAATATATTTTATAGAAGATGAAATCTTATAGCCATATTGTATGCATCAGTAAACACCTGATAAATCAAAGTAAACCAGTTTGCATCCAAAATGTTAAATTAGTATATTGTATCCTGAGAATTTCTAATTAAATTATATCAATATAATGAATAAAAGTAAAACAATATCAAATGAATTGTTGGTACTGTTTGTTAATAACCCACTAAGATTGAGAGTTAAATTAGATGAATATTAAAAATCAGTAGTATTGGCTTAAGGATCTTTAAGTAAGATCTACCTATTACATAATAAATATGAAAAATAATAACAATTCTCAGTTCTTAAATGTGTTCCTATAAATACAGTTGATATTGACTTGTTAGAGCTGTTTCTTAAGAATTATGAGAAATTACAATTCATAGAGGAACTTGAACTATGTTTACTATACAATGGTAATGTTAATTTAATTTTCAAATTCATGAAAGGAGGAGATCTTTATTAACATTTAAAGGAAATTAACAATTTCCCAGAATAATAAGTAAAATAAATAGTTGCATAAGTAGCAATAGCTTTATCAGATTTACATGAGAGAGGAATTATTTATGGAGATTTGAAACCTGAGAACATTTTGATAGACGAAAGAGGTTATATTTGTTTAACTGATTTTGGATATGGTAAATTGAGAATGTATTAGGAATACAAAAAAACTCAAGCAGTTAATTTCACTATTGAATATTCATCCCCAGAATATATTAAGAATGGGGAACTTACTAGAATGTCTGATTGGTATAGTTTAGGCATTCTTATTTATGAATTGTTGGTAGGCATAACTCCTTTCTACCACAACAATTTTGAAATTGCTTTGAAACTTATTCTTAAAGGTGAAATTCATTTCCCAAAAAATCTAGTATGTTCTTCATAATGTAAGGATATCATTTCAAAATTAATAAAACATGATAGTACACAAAGATTGGGATTTCTCATGGATTTTAAGGAATTATAAAGTCATCCTTGGTTTCATGATATATCTTGGGAGGACATGGCATAGAAAAAATAAGATACTCTTGCATACACACCATAGTTTAATGAAATATCCTAAATATCAGATAGATATTTTACTATGGAATAATTAAATGAAGATGAAAGAAGTTGGTGATTTTTTATATAAATAAAAATGTTTATTATTATAAGTTAAAAATTTAAAAATAAATGTTCAAAAATTTTATGTATGTTGAATATGGATCAGAATTACAATGTCATGATAAACTCTATTAAAATGCCTTAAAAAAATAGTAGAAATAAAAAAATAATGATTACTAAAAATAATTATAAATGTTGATTGATTAAGTGAATGAAATTGAAGATGAACCACCTTAATATGTAACTAAAGATTTTTATGATTATTCTATGAAATGGAAACATCAAGTTAATCAAAAATTGTTTTAAGAATAGTATACAAATGAGATGAGTTAGTAATTAAAATCATAATCTCATTAAATTAAAAAATTACCTTAAAATTATCTATCACCTATTGATGGATGGAAATATCATGCTTAATAATATTTTGATAAACAAGGAAACAAATATTAAAATGAATCTAGTTTCTAACCAAGTATAAATGAAAAATCAAAAATGATGGAATTTGATGAACCTGTTGAGGATAGATTAATTAAATATGGTTAACAAAGAGAATAAAAATATCTATTTGAAAAATAATTTGAAAAGTTTTATGAATAAGTCCAAAATGATTAAAGACCTACTAAACCAAACGAACAAGTCTTTTAGAGATTATACAATTAGGGTACATATAATGTCATTAGCAAGAACGTAAATAAACATAACCTGAAGTATATTAATTGAATATCAACAAGTTACCTCCAGAATTTGAAGAAAGAGTTAAAAAACGAAGAGAACAAAACTCTCTCTTTGAAAAAAAGTAAACTAGAGTTTAAACTGAAATAACTGATCAAGAAATCAAAGTATTATCATAAAATTAGTTTGATGAATTTCTTAAACGTAATTTCTGCAATAATTTTCGAACCTAATCTTTTAAGGAAGAATCAATGGAATCATACTCATTTCAACCTGAATTGAACAAGAAATCATTAGAATTAGCCTCCAAAAATACAGATACATTGATTGAAAGGTAAGAAAAGTTTTTGATAAAAAAATAACAGACTTTATAATAATATTAAGAAGAGCAATTACTGGAAAAATAAAGATAATTTGAGAATGAATCTAAGTAAATAAACAAACCAAGTTCAAAGATACGAGTGAATAAACCTAGTAAATCACCAATTCGTCAATAAAATGCATATAATTTACAAACAATAGTCAACAAATAAGTACCATAATTATTTTGAATAATTATATAATATCTTCCAATCATTTATTACAATTATACATAATAATAAAGATAGAAGAAAAGAGAACAGAATAAAAAATTATTTTATAGAGATTAGAAATATGAGGGATAAACAGAGAAATTAATAAATATGATGGCACTCTCATAGTACTAAAAAAGATTGTTTGATAGAAATTTCTATTCTGATACATATCTACTCATTTTTTCTAAAGATTCATAAGAAATATAAAAATTGATAACACTTTTGTATATATATATATGTGAATTCATCTACAAATACCCCCAAGAAATAATGCTATCACAATAACAATCATTAATTAGCCAACTGTAAATCCCTCTTAGAATTAATCAAAGTAATTGATATCAACAGCAGATTTCTAAGCCTAAATATATTATTATTTAATAGATTATAATTCTTTTTGTAATGTTTGAGATTTAACCTGTAATTCTTCCAAGATAGCATCCTTTTATTATTATTAGATATCTAAGACTTCAATAATTATTATGACATGATCCAAACTTTTTCTGGATTTCCAAAATTCTTTCAAATCTTATAATGGATCTGTAAATTCTGCATATTAAATTTCTAATTAATCGCCAAACAATTGAATATCCTAATTTAATTTCAATTATGATTACTGCAGCTTCAATGTTTTAAATACAATTCTCAAAATCTTAACCACTATGAATGAGTCCCATATAATGGTCTAATTTATAATTTGTGTTGTTGTTGCATCTGATTCTGAATGTAATTGGGACATCACTTACATTTCTAATCTTAAACCTTAATCGATTAAATAGACCTTGTTGGAATTGCAGGCTTTTATGAGATACTTCAATCATAAATTAATATTATAAATAATCAATTATTTATAATAAACTAAAAAAAAAGGTCTTCAGGAGATCTTCAAGTTTCTCAAGATTATCATTCTTAAATCTTTACAGACTTATATAATTATTATAATGAGAATTATTTAATATAAGTATTTTTTATTACAATGTCATAAGTATAATATAAGGTTATGTTTATAATTATTCATAATAATGAAAAAAGAAGAATAGATAGAGAATTATCTGTACAAATGATATCACATTGAAATGGAATTTGCATTTACATTTACATTTCTAGAGGATTTTTGTATTCTAAGTTATTAGATCTTGTCAATGGAGAATGTCTTAAAAAGATGATTTGAATATATTAGAGCAAAATGTATTTGCCTTTCCTTGATGATACCCATAAATCAATGTTATACTTATCATAGTTTGAGTATAAATTAATAATTATAATTTTAATGGGGAATTCAAATTAAAGGTTGTAAGAAGAGAAGTATGAAAATGTGATGAAAAAATTCAAATTGAAAGAGTCTATTCATCATAATTAATTGGGTATGGTCAGAGTCTATACTCTAAAAGATGATAATGTAATTGATCTACGATTGAATAGAATTATTCTATTTTTGAATTTCATAAGACAACCACAACATCAGAGGAAGCCAAATTAATGTTAGCGCATTACAAAAATAGGAAATGTTACAACAACGATTATCTAACATAAATATTTTTCATCTCTGAATAACATAATCAAATTTTATGTTAAGATCAAGCTTAATTAACAGTAATAGGGGAATTCTTTTACAATAATATATAAAGTGAAATGAAACACAATTATTAATCTAAAAATTACTCAAACCATGTTTAATAATTTCCAGAATTAAGATTATGGTAAATAACACTTTAAATTGTGAATGCATGTACTTTTCTAGAAAAGAATGGTAGACATCATGGAGAAATAAAATCTAAAAATATTTATTTGCATTCTGACCAAAGTGTAAAATTAATAGTATTCAATCATTTATATATTATAGGAATACAACTTTATATATGGAAGTATGACTGGATATTAAAAGGCATTATTATTGAATGATTTTCAATATCTGTCTCCTGAATTATTAAAATAATTAAGAGCAAAGAACTCTTAACCAAATGTAGATTTAGTCAAAGGTGATGTCTTTGCTTTAGGATTAACTTTATTGGAGTTGGCTAGTCTTAGTTCTTGTGAATAATATTATGATTGGATAAGCAAAGAAGTTTATATTGATAGAATCATCAAAGCAAATGATCAATTAATATAGAGAGGCTATTCAACTCTTTTCACTAATTTAATATTTTAGATGGTATCTGAAGTAGAGACCAGACCAAGATTTAGTGATTTAAAAGAAGTTTTATCTCATTTTGAGAATGAAATCAACAACAATATAGACTTTTACTCCAAATATTAGATGAGATAGAGTCATTAATATAATATTTAAAACTCGGTGTATACTTAGCCATACTAGAGACCTGGATAAATCAATTAAACCTAATCGATATATTTACCAAATGGATCATATTGAATATATATAAAATAAATTAATATGTTCAGATAAAGGAGATATTTTTGCCAATCCATAACTTTTTATTAAAGAGAATAGTATCTAAACAAAGTAATGAAGGATTGTGAAGATTGCTTTAAGTAATTAGATCAACATGGTAAATCAATTAAGAGAGACACTAAAGATATGTTCATTAAATTCACTTAAGGAAAAGTAGAATAGATTAATCATATTATTTAGATGTAAGAACAGAAGAAACTCTTGGAAACAGATTCTGTTGGTGTATTTTCAATGGTTTTGGATATAATAGAAAACCTTATTCATGATAAACCTTTGATGACTTATATTTTGACAACAATTGAGGCAATTATATCAGGTTTGTATTACAAATAAATGAAATAGACAATTAGAGATTATTTAAATAATTTATGAGAGCATTGACTCCTTAAGTATTACCAAAATTAAAGTAATTCTTATTCCTTGATGGATATGATCCAATGGCATATGAGGCAGCTGCAAAGATTGCTACCATGATAATAGCAGAAGAAGGAGGAAATGATGCAAAAGAATGGGTGATATTATTTTTAGGAGGAATAGGTAATTACAATATAATATTATCTTTAAAAGGTAGTAAATTAAAAATTGCAGATTTTATGATCATGCCAATTTGTGTTCATTTCTTAAAACATGAAGCTCTTGCAATCTAATTTATTAAGAGTGGTGGAATTAAATTGTATTTAAGTTTATTCATTTAGAATATCTAATTTATTGTCAAAATATTCTACAGATTTACAGATTGCATATTATACTATTTTAGCTTTATGGTTGCTCAGTTTTACAACTGAATCTATTTCTTTATTTAATGATCCCACTATTGGATTGATCAAATTAATAATAGAATCAGTACAAAAGATATCAAGAGAAAAGATCTTAAGAGTTTCATTTGCATGTTTTAGGAATTTAGTTGATACATCAGCTTAATGTATTGAATTAATGGTTGATAATGGATTGATCAAAGTAGTTGATTTACTTTTGAAGGGAAATTTAAAAGATTAAGATTTGATAGATGATATCAAATATGTTGGAGAAATCTTGGAAAAGAATATGAAAATATTAACGTAAATTACTTTTATTAATATAGTTCTTTTGAGAAATATGTTAAAGAATTGAATGCTTAGAATCTAGCATGGAGTCCAGTTCATACTGAAAAGTTTTGGAAGGAGAATGTGAAAAAATTTGAGGAAAATGACTTTTTATTGATTAGGTATTATGAATTTTGATTTTTAGAAAATTGGCAGAGATACTAAAATCAAATAACAATCAAAATGTAGCAGTTGCTTGTTTTGATTTAGGAGAGTTTTGTAGATTCCATCCTTTTGGAAAAGTGTATGTAAAATTATATAAATATAGAGTATTAGAGTAATTGAATGCAAAATAAGAAATTATGAGATAGGCTAGAAATGATGATTAATAGATTAGAGAACATGCTTTGTTATCTTTGTAAAAGATAATGTTGCATAATTGGTAAGTGTGAAAGTAGATTAAAAAAATATATATATATGTATTTGTATATTTGAATATTAAATAAAATTAATTATGTCTGAATAGTAGGTAGGTTAAGTATGAATATATGTTAATTTGATTAGGAATTATTGGATGTAACAGCTATGATGGAAGATTTGTATGAAAAACTAATTTTATTGAATTATGAATAAAGTTATGTAAAACAAAAGTAAATTTACAAATTCGAATAACTAGAGGTGGGAAACCATTGAATAGGGCATACTTTGTCAATCAAACTAATTCAAGTGAACAATTCAGTTAATTTAGAACGTATAGCATCTTATAATTCTAATTAGATTGGCAAAATGGTTGTTTTCTTAAAATGATGTACAAACAAGTGATTTTAATAAATTAGATGATCCTGTTACATTATCTTAAAATATATGTATATACCCTTTATATAGGAATAGTAAATGAAGTCAAAAATATTGGAATTGATGTAGACTTTCCACCTCTTAAGTTAAAATAAGGATATGGGGAATATGTTGTCTATGTGTTATAACAATTGGCTAGCAAAGCGTTATTAAAAAAGAAGTTTCAATTTAAAAAAGTCAAAATTGAATAGCAATCTTAGACGTAAGTGTACAATCATTACCTAAAAGTAGATAAGAAGAAGAACATTATTAAGAAACTGGGAGTGTATCATCAGACTCTGATCCTGAAGTGGCATCAGAAGAAGAACCAGAAGATGTGTTTAATGAATAGGGATACCAAAAGGAGTAAATAAGCTATTAATACGAAGTGAAGAGAGGATGGTGATAGAATCAAATGTGAATCCATAAGAATGGGCCAAAGAAGTTGAGAGAGCTGCATAAAAGATTAAAATAATAATAAAGCCTAATGCAGGAGAATGGAGACAACATTTTGATGCTACTAAATAATATTCATCATAAATTAAAACAATTCTACCAGAGGCTAGAGTTAAATTGGAAAGATTGACAGATGAATTGTCTGAAATTTTAGATAGGATTACTAAAAGAGAGTATAATATAAATGAAAACATGCTTGACATGGTATACTTTGTAATTGTATATATAAGGGAAGTGAATATAAAAAGAAAAATGAAGAAGTTAAGAAGCTTGAATTATAATGCAAGAATTATACAAATTCAATCAAAGAAATGGGTGATCAATACAAATAAATTTCAGAAAAGTATGATACTGTTTAAACTAAATTGAATGAACATGGTAGTATCTCAACTGATTAATCTCCTGTGATTAGAATCAAAGCTGGTTTAACTAAACTTAGAGTACTGTTTATTTTTAATTCTATTCTAGTTAGAAATTAAATAAATGGATCTTAGGATTGGAGTATTATCACACAATATTCTACAAAGAACATATCATGAATCCAAAGCTATGTAAGAAGGAGATTTTCATGAAAATGGACTTTTATTAAATGATTCAGACGAGTTAACAGATTGATATATAATTATTTATATATATATATAATTAATACACCATTTAAATTAATTAATACACTTGTCATTTTATTAATTATTAATTATACATGCCTTAATTATCCAAGCAAATTCAATACGGACTTGTTGCAGCATTTGCGTAAGACCTTTTTAATCTATATATAGAGTTGGTTTGGGTACACTCAAAGTTGCTTAACGACCATTTGAAACATGCATTGGATATGTTCTCTCTTTAGGATCAATTGTGTATTTGATTTATCTATTCAAGTATCTTATTAGGTTGGGATAAGTTACCATTTAACTAAACTAATTCAACTGATGGTGAAGAATTAACAAAGGATGAATTATATGAAAGAAGAAGATTATTAAAGGAGGAAAAGAAACGATAAAAATACCTAGAAGCCTAAGAATTGAAGAAATAATAAAGATCCCCATCTTCTGAATCTCCAGATAAAAAATCACCTGAAAGAGCTTCTTCTCCATCAGAAAGTGAAGGAGAAAAAAAAAAAGTTTAAGAAACTAAAAACAATTCAAAATAATAATAATAACAATAATCTAATGTCAATTAATAATAAAACAAAAATTCAAATAAATAATAATAATAATAACAATAATAATAATAGAATAATAAATAATAAACTAAAGAAAAAGGAAAAGGAAAATAAACTTAAGAAAAATAAAAACCATAACCTGTTGAAGATGATGATGATGGTTGGGAAGAAGTATATGATCCAAGATAAAATAAAAAAGCCAATCTCTAGAAATAATAGTAATAGGCTGAAGCTTAAAAATAAGCTGAAGCTGCTGCTGCTGCTGCTGCAAAAGCTGCCGAAGAAGCAAAAATTGCTGCAGAGCTTGCTATTAAAGCAGCTGAAGAAGCTGCTTAAGCTGCTAAATAATAAAAAGGGTACTATATTTAATAATCTTTCTTATAGATCTAAAGGTAAAAATACTAATGCTAAATAGTAAAAATATGAAGAATAAAAAGATGCAGAGTAATTATTAATAACTATATGATTAGTGATGATGGTTGGGTTAAGGTTGATTCACCAAATAAAAAACAAAAGGGAGGAAGGAAAAACAAATGAGCTGTTTTTTTATACATAAATATAAAAATAAATGTTATTTATAATACATTTTATGTTCTATTTCAACTTTATTAAACCATATTACAAATTTAATTGTTTATAATTAATTACAATACTATATCATAAATCAAACTTAGACTTCTATTATTCATCTCCTTGTTTCTTTCTGAACTGATATTCCAAATATTATTATTAATATTCTTGAGGAATATTAGCTCCTTATTTTGCCTCTTTTGCCAACCCTTCATAAAAGTCATCCTAAGTATCAAACCCAGGTAAACTTTATTCATCATCATCATCTTCAAACTTATATCTTTATTCCTTTCTTGGCTCTTAAATTGTTACATCCAAATTTATTTTTTTTCCTTCCAAGGCTGCTCTAATAAACTGTATAAATAAAAAAATTTACAGCATCCTCTTATTCAATCTCTATCTCTTTCAAAGTCTTTGAATTTTATACTTTTTATTTCATCTTATCATACTGTCCTTCCATTTTTATTAATACTCCAGTTGAAAATACTACAAAAACTAACATAGGTAATGTTTCCTTTGAAAATCTTCTATATTAATTGTACTTCTTTCTAATATCAGGTCTAAGCATGAATTATTACCACCTTATATTGTGAAGTATAATTTACCATGATAATTTTGGAATATTAGATTAAGGATGTTATCCAATCTATTCTGAATATGTCTTCATTATCTCTGGATCCAATTAGCTTAGTTTGACAGGTTTTTTCATATAAGAATTTATTCTTTATTCATGAGGCTACTTATATTTTGAATCTTCTTCTCCTTAATTCATTTTTCTATCTATTATAAAAATAAATAGTGATAAAAACATGAAAATTCTTTCTTATAATCAGTTTAAATAAAATATAATTAATCATTAGGGCTAGGCAATCTAACGATTTCCTTTCCACTTTTCAGGATTGCTTGCTCCTACAAAAGCATTACTGATTAAATCTAATACTGGTTCAATCTTTGTAAATTTAGAACTATGCATTAAACGAACCATAAGTTTATTTAAAAGGAAGTCTATAAAAAATTACTTGCACTCCTCAGAGGCTAGACATATCTGTCTAAAGTCTTAAATAGCAAATGATAATTGCTATCTGGCTTTTCTCATTTCTTTAACTTTTGCCTAAAATACCTTAATACCCATTGGTATTTCCTCTTCTGAAAATAATTTAAGATAACCAAGAAAGTGAGTACCTAATAACTTTGGAAAATTCTTTCTTATAGAGAAATCCTCCATTGACTCATCTATTAACACATCAATTTAATTTCTCTTAGACTTGGTTATTTTCTTCTTCCTAATACAAATGAATTTTTGAGTCTTCTATAAGCTTGCACATGAATGACAGTGCATCCCCTCTTCTGAACATTGACTACTACAATTACATTATTGTTCTTCTTCATACTAGATGAAACGCTGATGTGAAAATTAAAAAGGTTATTATGTTTTCTCTTAAATTATCTCTATTGACTATTATCTATCGTAATCATCTTATGGTTCCTCATCATTCTAAGTAATTGGTTGATAATAGGTATTGAAATGTTGAGGTGAGTAATCCTAATAATTCTCTTGTGACTGTTGCCCTTCAATAAAATGGCTTTCATTTGCAATATGAGATTTTTACTATAAATTAATTGTATTCATTTAAGTTATTTTTAATAATATTAATTCGATTTTAATTTGATATTTAAATATAGATTGGATAGAAAATGAGTGAAATTATGTAAAAAAATATAAATAAATTAATAAAAAAAATAAATAGAAAATCAAATGTTTATATTATAAAATAAATCAAATGAATTATATATAAAAATATTCTTAGTAGCTTTTTGAATATTCAATTAAATAAATATTGAGCTAACTATGATGGATTAACACTTTAACATTAAAATAAATATTGATTAGAATTTTTAAGAATATAATATATATAATAAATATCTCAACCTTATAAGTACTATAGTAACACTCCTAATTGAATTGGCATCATAATGTAGGTTCCTAACATATCTATTTCTCCATTTGAATTATATAATAAAACAATAATTTTAAAGTTATTGTTGACCCCAAAAATTCTATTGATTAATCTAAAAATAATGGAATATTATTACTCTCTATAATTGAAATCAGATTTGTGACAATTAATAATTATTTATTTATAAACTAAGCAAGAATGATTCAAACATTATTTATCTCTTATTTTTAAATTAATGTGCTTGAATGAATCTTATTCATTAATAAAGTAAACATTATCTTATATATGTTGTTTAATAACATTTTCAAAATCTTAATTTGAATTGATAATTAATTTATGATTGCATTAACAATTTCCATTCTATTATTAAATATTTTTGAATCTTCCTAATTCTTAAAGTTTCATCATGCCAACTAATTTGGTTGATTTTTTGTTAGTGTTAATATCTAATGGTTTTGCAATCTTGTGAATTTATTATTTATTAATAATAAGTGATCTTAATCCTTTATTAAATCTTTATAAATATTATATTTGATCATCATCTCTAATATATCTCTCCATTATTTCATCTTCATCTACATCAACATCCATTTCATCTTGAGAAACTTCTTCATCAATAATAAATTAAGTAGAAAATTCATCTAAAGCTAAATTTCTGATTGAAAAAGAAATTGTTGTACAACAATCTTATAAAGACTTAATTCTTATTCCTTTATTTGCAACATATCCAGTAATTTTCTTACTATAAAATAAAGGACCTAGAATTTTAGTTAAATAGTTAACTATATGTAAGGATCTAATTTAATTATTATTAAATCCTTCATAAATAAGTTCCTAATTAATTCCTTTGCCAGTATCTTCAACAGATATTTAAATACAATTCTATCTTTTGTCATCTTCTATTATAATCTTAATAAATCCTTCCTTTGTATTATTAATGCTATTGTCCATTAATATCTACATAATTTAAATTAATCTCAATTAATCTGTTTTAAATTCTCCATTATTTAATTTTAAGTTATTTTAATATTATAATTTAATATTGGGATTTATTTGATTTTAATACTTTATTTGTAAATAATTAATTAAATAATCTGTATTCAATACTTCTTCTTATAAATATTACTATTTAGAATATTTAATAGTATTTTTGATTTCAACATTGAGTAATTTTAGAGGAATCTAAAAGTTTTATTAACAGAACAACATTTATCTAAATTCTTAACACATTATTGGAAGATCTTCTTCCTCTTTCTTCTAGTTTTAATTAATATCTTAATAGATTTAAGTAATATCTTCTAGAATTAAGAATATTTAAAAAGTATCTCCTTTTGGTACTTTAATTAAAGTAAATTAAAAAAATTTGAATTGATTTTTAGGGAGATTGAATTTAGATATTCCTTTATATTCTGATTATTAATCATTTATTAAATTATTAAGTAATTACTCTAAAACACCATCTGGATTATAATGAATAATTCTTTGATTCTCTTGAGGTTATCTTAGAATACGTAATTATTGAAGTGCTGGTCCATTTATAAGAGAATGCAATAATTCTCCTTTTTCATTAGTTCCACAAGTGGATCCAAATTTAGCCATCCTCTTTAATTACATTAGATTATCTTTAGACGATTAATTTGTTAAGAATAATTGTAAAATTTCCATTTTTCTTAATTTAATTTCTGCTGATATTAAATCTATTTTTTTTGAATCTTCTTCCATTTATAATTATTTTAATCCAACTCCAGAAATATGAAGTAATTCTTTAGTCTGATCAAATATAATAATAGGAAATTGATTAGTAATTATTTCTAGAACTTATTATTGAGTCTACATCTACACTTATGGAATCATAAATTAAATATCTTCTTTGTTGTTTCTGAATTACATATTATTTTCGAATTAATATTAAGAGTAATTTTTTAATTCAGCATCTACAATAAAGATAATTTCTAAACATATGTATGCCATTACTTTTATTATATCCTAAAATGTAATACATTAAATTTACTTTATTGAATAAATCACAATCTAATCTAAATACATAATAGATATATAAAAATATTACTATTCCAATTCTAAGTTTACAATCATAAATAAATAATTGTATAATCTATTTAATAATCAATAATTACCTTTTGCCAAATTATTAATCCAAAAATTGCCCAAAAATAAGACTAAGAAAATTAGTTGAAATTTGAGATTCTTTCCTTTGATGAAATAAATAATAAATATAAATACAATAATTAATGTTCCCTCTGCAATGCTTAAGCACATAAAAATATAAGATGTTATCTTCCCAAATAATAAAGGATTTTCAATTTTTTTTGGAATCACTTCACAAGCTTTAAGAATCATGTACATTATCAATGTTTGTGCAGTTTGTAATAAAATGAATTAAATCATAGCTGGTATTACAGGTCCTTTTTAAATTATATAATAAAATTCAAGTACCTTCTTGAATGTTTTTACAAAATAGTAAAATTAACTAAAAGGTACCTATAGCTAAACCAATAGGAAGGATTAAGATTAATGGAATAGTCTAACCACATGCTCCTTTAACATTACAATAATCTTAATATTCTCTAGAAGATAGTTATGTGTTTTTACTAATTGGTAAGTCCTTTGATGAGAATATGATACTCATGAACTAATGACTGAAGAACAGTACGTGTAATTTATTGTTGTTATTAAAGAAGGAAAGGTTTGTTCTCATTTTTAAGAAATTCTTATTCTTACATTTTTAATTAATTAAATAATAAATAATTAGATGAACAAATATATAAAATTAAATATTTCAATTTTAATCAATTATTCTTACCAAAAGTTTTTTAAAATGTAAAGATAATTAATTACCATTTTCAGGTGATAAATCTTTTCTTTAGGATTCCTTAACATATATCTTTTCACTTTTTTTAAATGGTTCTCTCTATTAAGAAATATATTTTTATATATTTTATTCTACTGAATCAAGTGAGTAGAATTTAGTTTTCCTATAATTAACTTTCTCCTAAAGTGACAATTTATATATAGGATTTTCATGTATTTTATGATCAAAGATATATTTATCTTTATTTTTATCATACTTAGACATAATCTCAAGTGCTCTTCTAGGTAATGATGATTTCTTTAAATGTTATTTTTATGTTTAATCTATATAATGATATTCTAAAAAGTATTCTGTATATTCATGTCCATAAAGAATTTCATTTAATAATTGAACTGCTTCACAAGTGTTATATTTCAAAGTTGAATTGGAATCAAATAATTATCCTGTTTTAACATTAATAAAAGGGATATGGATATATCTAGATATTTTATCATCAAATTCTCTACAAAAGGGTTATGATCTCTCATATAATTAAATAAATTCTTTAGATGTTATTCTATAATAAGAATCTTTTGGTTCAATTTCACATTTAACCCATTTATTATGGAAATGATTTGCTTTAAGAATATCACCCTAATAAAAATAACAAATTCCTAATTTATCATAACAGTCTATTTCATAATCATCTAAATTTTCAGCCCAAGCATATGATAAGGCTTTTACTATAAATTTATATGCCTTGTCATATTATTTCAATCTATTATTTATTGTAATCATTTACTATTTTGCAATTGAGAATAATTAAATCAAGATTTTAATTTTTAGTTGATGATTTCTACATAATTCCGATAATTTCAGACAATCCTTGAATAAAAATGTAGCTTTATCTAATTATAAAATGGTATTGCCATAATAAGCAATAAAATACAGCAATTCACAGAAGATATTTAGAAGCTATTAATGAATATAATAAAGTTACATTTTATTCTTAAGAATATTGAAATGGATAATTTAAAAAGCTGATCAATTTTTCAATGTCCTTCTTTTTAATGATGTCACAGAATATTGTTAGATTGTCATCTAGGTACTTTTAGAGGTTATAATTTCTCTTTTATCTAATTGACTCTAACATAGATGGGTATTTAAACTTCCTATCATGTCTCAATTACCTTTATTGTTTAATGTGAATTAACTGATGGACTACCTTCAACGGATTTTTCTATTGTATCTTCAATTCTCCCTCTCTAATGTTTTAATGATGAGGTTTGTTGATTCAAGGCTTTATAACAATAATCTCCAGTGTTTTAAATACAATCAACCCTTGAAGTAATAAAACCAGTAGGTTCATGTTTTAGGGAATAGATTCTAGACCGTCTATTTTTTATTGAATTATTTAGAGACTCTGTGATTGATAAACGAGGGAGAATTCTTTAGAATTTATTTGACTTTTTGTTTGTATTAAGTATGTAATGAAGTAAATCTGAGAACTTTGAACTAGAACATGGGTCTGATAGCATATCTAAATTCATTTTTGATAGTATTAAATGAAGAATATAATAATGAATTTTTTAGTATTTTACTAAAATAACAATTGTCATATTTTTCTGTTAATAATGTATAAACAAACAAATAGATTATTAAGTAATATGAAATTTATTAAATCTACATTATATGATGAATGCTGATGTAATTTTTTCCATTTAATTTAAAAAAATGAAATTTAGTAAATAATTATTTTTCTATATTAGAATTATCTATTAATGTCAATGTAAGACTTTATGGATGACTTAAAACTACCATATTTGTAAACATTGTTCAGTATAGCTTCAAATATTAGTGATTGTGATCACTAAAAATACCCTCCAAAATTAAGAAAATTGTAAAAGAATTTATTTAATGATTATAGGGATTCATACATTGAGCCTGATCCAGTTCCTTGTAGATCACCTGTTTAAGGAGAGACTAATAATATTCATGATGAAAACCAAAACGTGATAAAAGAAGTACAAGATTAGAGCAAAGAAATTTAATAAGTAGAATTATTTTCTTGCAGTTGCTAAAAATCACAATGTTTAAAGATGTATTGTTCTTGTTTCCACAATGGGAGAGTTTGTGGTAAATCATGTAGATGTGAAGAATGTAGCAATACAGAGGAATAAAAAATATAAAGAACAAAGGCTGTAGATTATGTAAAGAAGAAGGCTCATAGAAATAAGAAAGTTGCAAAAGAAAAAATATTTGAGACAACTGAAATCTGGGGATGCAATTGTTCTAAGACTAGATGTTTGAAGAAATATTGTGAATGTTTTATTAGGGGGAAGAATTGTACTGTAGAGTGTAATTGTAATCATTGTGAAAATGGGAAAGATGAAGATCTTGTCAATGAGATAAAAAAGTAGAATTAAAAACATAATATTCAATAAAGAATAAGAAAATAAAGACAAACATTATAATGAATTGTTTATAACTCCAATATTGAATTTACTATTTCTATAAAATATGAAAAATTATTATAGAATATTCTATTACTTTCAACATTGAATTTATTTTAATTTTAAGACATCCTTTTCCTTCAACACTTTCTCGAAATCTTACTACATCCTACTTAGTACAACACTAAACATTTTAGCTTTCTGTGCCATTTCTATTTTATCCTTCTCTTCTTTTAGATTTTATTATCTCAAAATAGGTGGCATTGTTTAACTGAGTTTCTTCTCACCTATTGTTAATATTTTATCTCTTACTAAAAATTTAATATAATAGAAATACTATCTATATCCCTTTGCTTTGCTATGATGGCTCTAGTTCTACTATTTTATGGATTTTATATCATAATATCTAAATATGGTGAAACACCAAATATTCTTTTATGCATAAATTTAGCATCATTACCTATCTTTTTTTATTTACTACTTTCTAAAAATATAAATCTGCAAAATAAATTATTTTAATCAAATAATCTATCAGCAAAATGAAATATTTTATCCATTGCAATATTACCTGGTGTATTTATTTCTGTTCTAGGTTTCTCAAAAAATATTATATAATGATTTTTATATAAATATTCAGTTGCCATTTTCAATGAAACTAATATCATAGGCATTATTAAATGCATCCACAATTTAGGAGCATAAAATGATTAAAATGATTCAATTATTTCCATCATCTATATATACATTTACTTTTTTGTTAATGTTTATATTTAAATTGGTAATGTTACACCAAATACTAACCAATATGATAAATGAATGAATAATCCTATTAATTTTACCATCTCACCTTTCTGAATTAATTAAAATACATTATCAACTTAATGTTTCTCAAATACAATATATCTTGTTTCTACATCCTCATTTACTTTTTCTTTACTTTATTATTGTTGTTATTATTATTATTATTTCTCTTAACTTTTAGCACTTGCCTTTATAGGAAATATTATTTTAGGAAACAATTTATCTATTTATTTTAAAACCTTTTCAATATCTTCTGGTTTGATATTTGGAGGCCTCTATACATCCTTTAATAATGGTGCTGGAATTTCTATATGAATAAAAGGTAATTAGAATATTTTGCTTTCAAATACCAAAAATTTATCATGTTCTGAATGTGTTTCATCATTTTATTAAAACTCTAGTCTATCCTAATTAACCATATTTTAATTTTATTTCCTTTAAAATGTCTAATTAAAAGGAAACAAATATTTATGTTTGATCATCTCCAAAGAGAAATCCAATTTAAATTTAATTTTTTTTTCTTCTTCCTTTTCAAGTAGTTCCTTTTATTATTCAACTTCATTTTTCTATTGCAATGCTATTTATTATTATGTTAGTTATGGATCTTATTCTTATTCATTCTTCTTAATTGCTATTTTCTTCAAATCCTATTCCTTCTATACTTCATCCAATACATCCTTATCTTTTTGCCCTAAAGTTACTTCTATGTTCTTTTTCTTTTATCTAACTACAATATTAATAGTATCTGCATATAATCCAGATGCTAATTAATTATTTAATAATTTTACTATTCCATCCACCTGTTATTTCACATCTATTTAATGGATAATTTTTTAAAATCATCTATATATTTTTTTGATTAGCTTCAATTCCTAAACTCTCTAAATATTTGGTAGCATATTCTTATTCAATTATTTTTGTAAAATTGGCATTCTTTCCAATAACTACTTCCTATTTATTAATCATCTATATGACAGTACATGTTATGTGTTTTTTAATTTGATCTAAAATATTCTTTCTTCTATACGTTACTTAACATTTTCTCTTTCTTATTTATTCATTTTAATTAATAAATTAGAACTAAATTTATAGTGAATTTTTTATATAAACAATCAAATCTCATCTCCAAACATCTCATATGTAAAATCCATAATGTTATCAAATTTACTAATGTTGATAGGCATCTCTGCATATCTTAGTTTAATTGGAACATTATCTAAATACTTAAAGTTAGGACATGTCTGTTTAATTTTCTTAATTAATTTACTACGGTACTAAATTTTAGTAGAAACTTTATTGCCATTGAAATTTAAATAGATTAATGATGGAGGAAATTCTAACTCCTCAAAGTATTCAAATTGGTTGTTCTGTAAATTTAAGTATTCTATTGTATTTGGCAAATTATCAAGAGTAGATATATTATTATAAGATAGATCCAATACCTTTAGATTTGGAAAATCTAAAATGGGTATAGTGTCTAAATTGCATTTAATTGCAGTAATATTAATAATTTGTTCCTTGTTCTCTATCTAATTCAAAATTTTATCAACATTTGACTTAATAATGGTTATTTTCATTAATAATAATAATATAATTAATTAATATCAAAATAACTTCATGAATCTTCATTTGATGCTTCTTAGTTCATTTTTTAGTAAATTTAGAAAAATAATTTATCATCTGCATTTCTTTCTTATTTGAAAGAATTTTGTTTTTCCATTACTATTTTAGGGGCAGGCATTTCATTATCTGTTTAAAATTATTTTTTTGTTTTTTGATTAATTTTATGTATAATTTATTTTTTTTTTTATCTTGGTTCACTTTACTTTTATTATTATTGTTATTTTTCTAATTATTTATTTTCTTCAATTTCTATAATATCATTCTCCTCAGAATTATTTGAATTTAATGATTATTTCTCAACAATTTCTGATATCTATTATGTTGATTGTTAATCATCTCCTTTATTTTTTAATAAATTAAATCCAATCACTGCAAAAGCAAGACCTAGTCCAATAGATATTGATATCCTCTTATCCATTGTTTCTCTTAAGTCATTTACTGTTTTAATAACTTTCTATATTTACACATTCTATGCTAAATTTTTCATTTATTATAGCCAGAACTTATATTTAAAATATATATATATATATAAATTATCTTACATAATCACAATTCTCTATGATTTTTATTAATTATAAAATTATAAAACATATAAATTCATTCAGTACAATTATCAGCAATTAACTGAAAACTATTTTTCTTACTAGATGGAGATATTATAACCTTCTATTAATCAGAATTTACATCTATTTAAAATGTATAACAATTTTGAGGGGATGGAGGTTATTGTGCATGTAATGATTATTAATTCGAAACACTAACTAAATCATGATCCATAGATTTATTCTCTATTTCTTTATTCACATCTTCCTTATTCTCTTATATTATTTATTATTCAATCTCCACACATATTGAATGATTCACTTATTAATCTTATTAAGAAACATTGCTATTATTTGGACAATGATGTTTATTATTGCTAAGATTATCATTCTATTCCTCATCTGAACTTTCATTCATTTAAGGTTCAGAATCTTCAGCAATCACTTAATTGTATATCTACTTATCCCTTATTTCATCAAGATCTTTTGCTTAAGATTAAGAAGTCTATTATTGTATACGATATTTTCTATCCTAATCATTACCTGGCGTTGTTGGTTTTGAAGTAAATAAACTAGGTATCTACGTAAATTAAGGTTAAGATGGAGATTATTATGGAATCTTTTTATTATCCTCTTGTTTATTTGAAAAATAATTTTACTTACTTGTTTTAGAATCTGCAGTTTTTAAAGATAATTATGATTTCAAATCAAATCTTTTTGAAGTTGATAATAATTAACCATATCCTGTTCCACTTTCATTTTAATTCTGCTATTTTTGTTATGGATGCTATTGTAAATTAATTTATTATTTCTTGTCCTACTTTGATTTTATATATTCATATGTTGTTATATGTTTATAACTAAAAATATCAAATATATCATAAACTTAAAATATAAGTGCATTGATAATAAGTATATTAGGATTATCAGAACAGGTGGATCAATTGCTATACAAATATAAACTAGTATCTAGAAATCATCTTCATAAGATAATAAATTAATATCTAAGGCTAATTTGAATATTTTAAATGTCACCAAAGAAATAACTAAAATAAAAAAATAGGTATAATTTTAATCCCCAACACAATTATTAAGCCATATACAATGATGATCAAATAGTGATACACATCTAATAAAAATCTCAAATTACTTATTACAACTCCAACAATGCTTTGTTTTTTCTTAAACATGTGCTTAACAAACAAGACAATAGGATTTAATATCAGTTTTAAATTCTTTACTTTAGCATAATCAATATTTTTACCCTTGTTATTTGTATAATATCTCTTATTTCACAATAGGATCTGTTGGATTTATCAAAGTAGCCTTTAAACAACTATAAAAAATGGTTGTAACTATGATCGTTAATAAGATAAGCAAAAGTTCCTAAATATAAAATAACAATACATGTATGCCACGCTCTTCAAATAAAAATGAGAATATGTAAGCTATAATAATATCAATAAGAGTATAAATCCAACTTATTGTTTGGTAAGGATTAAGACCATTTATTAAGCCATTTCTTCTAACAGGTCTTTCTCTTCCTTTTTATATATCAACGTTCATTTATAATATAAATATATATATTATAATTGTGATATTGTATTATGATTGATAATTCAAGGTGCAGGTAAGTCTTTTAAGGGTAATTCTCCTACAGTTTAGGTCTTTTGATATTCTTCTTCTTCATTTCTAAAAATATTGTTGACAAATATATAATTACCTCTTCAATCCAAAGTATTATTTGGAAATTAATTGAGTATGATTTGTGAGGAATGGGGTTTTTAATTTAGGATTCCAGAAGGCATCCTCTTTGTATAAATACATCAACTCTTATTTATTCAAGCAAGACAATTCATACATTCCTAAATCCTAAATAAAATGAGTGATAAATATATACATTTTATCTCATACTCTACACACCAGATTTAGTATAATATGGCAATACTTCAAGATGATGAGTTTCAAAGACATCTTCTCTAACAACACCAAATGATCCCATTCTTGTAACAAAGATTAACTCTTTATCTTTATTGTATTGAACTTTAGTTACATAGTTTCTTCCAATATCATTCATAGACATATGGTGGAAATACCATAAATAGGCTGAAGCAGCAGTAGCAGCCAATACATTAATTCTCATGTAATCCATATTATAGATGGATTATAAGTGATAAGGATAGAATGATGCATCAATTTAATGATCAAACATAAGATTTGTTTTATAAACAATGTTATATGGTAATACCCAGCAAATCCAAGCAAAACTGAATGTTCCAGTCCACCATACAAATTTTAACCATTCCTATAATCTTGTATTTTCATAGATCACTTCGCCTTCTTCAAAATTCAAAGTTGGATCAGGATCAGCAGATGGATGTTAAACAAATGGTTAATCATTGTAACTTGGATGATACATATCACTTTCTAATCTACACAACCTTTAGAAGGGATTGGCCAAGAATTCTGGATGTCCCAATCTATCAGCCAAATATGGGAATCTTAAATGATATGGTGTTTCAACATCATATTTAGATCCTTTATCTGGATGGAATTTTCTAGTCACAGGTCTAGATTCTAATTCTTTTTCATGTCTCTTTTAGCTTTCAGTTTTTTCATATGGATAAATAGTTTAAGCAATCCATCTTTTTTCATTTCTGAATACATTTTCATATTCCAATTCTTCATTCTCAAGATTCCCTGCTTATGCATATGGCATTTCAATAGGAAAGTAATCTCTGAGACCACCAGTAACATTTTTAGATACTCCTGATTTGCCTTTCAAGTATGGTCTATCTAAATTCTTAATAGCTTCATCCACTTGTTTTTACATGGCTACATCTCTTTTGACTCCATCCACAAGCATATTGTGAGTGTCTACTGTTAATCTTTATTTGTAATCCTGTCTTTATGCTGGAATGTAATCAGAATGTGCTGGATCATAATGAGTAACGTGATATGGATACACTTTATATTCCAATTTATTTGCCAATCTCTCTAAATGCTCTTACATAACATTTTTGCGTTCTATTTCTTAACAAAAATTTACCTTTTCTTCTTTAAATGGCATTCTTAATAACTTGACTAGCACTATATTTGGGAATATAGGATCTACAATACAAGAACATCCTTATTTAATTTATTTTTATATCTAATAATTACACGAGAAATTTAAACAATAATTTATATTTAAATGAATTGTAATTATGATGAACAACTTTGTCAATTAGAACAACAAAAACCAAAATATTAGCATTTTTATTTAGAACTCTATAAATCTAAACTCTTATCAATTCATGGGCCAAAATTACATTAAAGTGATACACTCAAATGTAAATAAAACTATGGTGAACAATAAATTAACCAAGAAGATCCCATATATTTGGATATCTAAGATAATAAAGAACAGGAAATCAAATTAGAAACAAAACAAATGGAAGAACAATAAATTTCTTTAAAAAGCAAAGCATTCTCAAAATTAAAGAAAAAATATAGAGCTTTTAGAAGATTAGGAATCAGAAGAATAAGACACAACGGGTCATCAGAAGATTTGGAATCGCTTGAAAATAGCGATGATCCTTCTTTAACATCTAAAGGCTTTAAAGAGTGTTAAATCTGTCTATCATTCAGATAGCTGCACTAGTTCTTGCCTTGCCAACATGAATTTTGCAAACTTTGTATATCTGAACATCTAAAGGAGAATATTGTAAGAGGTAATGTCTTACTAATTTTGTGTCCTCATTTATCTTGTAAATAATAATTCGGGGATATCTAAATAAAAGAACTAATTTCTCAAAGCTTATATGAAAAATATAAGAGATTTCATGCTAGACAATTAATTAGTAAAAATAAGAATGTAAGATGGTGTCCTCGAATTGTAAAATATTTAAATATAATATTAAGGATTGTGAAAACTATGTAATCGGAAAAGGCATGAATTTACTGACCTGTTCTTGTGGCCAGTAAATATGTTTCAAATGTGGAAATCAATACCATTAAGATATGTCTTGCGAATAAGCTATGGATGTCTAATATCTTCGAGTAAGGAAAGAACTACAAGTCAATGATTGCCCTAATTGTTCAGCCCCAATTGAAAAAAAAGGAGGCTGTAATCATATGAGATGTTATAAATGTAAATATGAGTTTTGTTGGATATGTAGAGGAAAATATTCTTCAGCCCATTATGGTATATTCAATATCTTTGGATGTGCTCGTATATCTATTATATAAATCTTTAGTTCCAGGAGGATAATTGTCAACAATCAAACCCTTATAAAACCCTATGCTGATTAGAGTTATGATGATAATTCCCAAACTCTTACTTACGATGATATTAACATGTGGACTACTCATTTTACTGCCCTTTTTTATCCTCTACATCATTATATAAGCACCTTACCGAATAGTAAAAAGAAAATCAAATTTCAGAATAAATAACTATCGAAAATGTGCTTAATTTGGATTCTTTTCACTTTTCCTCTTAATTGGAATTATACTATCTCCCATTACAATTATCTGTGCCATTTTAATTAGCCCTATACTTTTGATAAATTATATCATTGAAAGTTTTTGATTATATACACTTTTTATATATTAATCTTATATAATAATATACTTTTCAATAAACCAAATCTTTCAAATCATTTTCCTTGTTTCTTTAATCAAATGAAGACACATCTACCTCTACTGGCTATCCCATAGTTGTCTTTATTCTTGCTTCTCCTATTAATTATCCTTTCAAAGATGTTGGTCTCTTCTAATTCAAAGCTAGTGAAAAGGCTTTGATATTCATTAATATCACTTTATCATCAAATGATTTCTTCCCAACAGGTACCATTAAATTAGAACCTGAATCAACTCTGAATTCAATCGAACCTGCCTTTGCTCCCTTTATTGCTTATGTAAGCTCCTAAGGTAAGACTAATGTGCCAGCCTTTGGATTTGGCATCAATCCTTTCGTACCTAATAATCTTGCATAAGGTTTTAAAAGAACAAGCATATCTTATGTAGTTATTAATTTTTCAAATTTATATGTTCCATCCTTGATAGATTTCAATATTTCCTCTTAACCAACAAAATCTGCTCCTGCCTATAATTAATTATATAAATACTCTCAATGCAGCATCATTTAATTCATTACTCGTTAAGACAGCTATAGACACATTCTTTCCCAATCCTCCTGGTAACATGCATGTTCCTCTTACATTTTAATCACCATGTTTTGGATCAACATTCAACCTTAATTAAAAATCTATTGTCTCATCAAATTTAGCTCTAGCACTTTCTTTTATTAATTTCAGTGCCTCTCCTATTCTTATTTTTGGGGTGTCTGTCACTTTCACTTTCGCGAAATAAGCTAAAATTCTTCCCCTTAATAACATTTTTATTATTAATATATGAATATTAATTAATAATTACATTATACAGACACACATAAAGATAATTGTTATCCATATTCATATGCATTGATATTAGTACATGGAAATATTACCTCCTCTCAACATTGGTGCAAATTTATTCAAGAAATCTAAAAACGAGATCAAGATAAATAAATAAGAATTATTAATCTAGACTAAAAAGGATTCGGATATTCATAATTACAAAATAATAGTATCGACGATATTAAAGATCTAACGACAGATATTCATAATTTAATATTATCTTTATTTAAAAAAGAAGAAATATCCTAAAAAGTCATTTTATGTGGTTGGTCCTTAGGAGGAGCAGTATGTTTATAATTAGCTAGTGATCATAGTGAATACTATCATAAATTAATACTTGTAGCTAGTGCTGGTTGTTAAGGAAATCATTTGTATGTTGAGGATGAGAAGGGTAATTAATTATCAATTAAATGTTAAACTAAATAATAAATAATGGATCATTCAAAAATTAAACACAATGTTATGAAAATGTAATAGAAGGACTACAATTATTTTTATCATGTTTTTAAAAAAGCATTGTTTAATAGTGGAAGATATCCAAGTGACCTTGAACTACTTGAATTGCTAAAAGATGTATTTAAGCAATCAAATTATGTTGATGTAGCATGGGCGTTATAAAAGTTTAATATTACTCATTAAGTAAATAAAATTAAAGGTCCTGTCTTTTTATATCATGGTTTACTAGATCGAATTTGTCCTATTTCTGATGCTTATGTAAATGATATAAATATTTTTAGACTAACATGCACTTTATAGGTAAAAATAAATGTACATTGATTGTTCATTAAGATGTTAGTCATATGCCACCTTTAGAAGTGCCCGAAGATTTAGCTGTGCACATTATAAATTATTTATATTCATTAAAATGAATATAAGAGTAATAATTTATTAAAACTCTAATAAAATCTACAAAAGAAAAAGAGAACATAATTTATGATAGAATAGCATAATCAAAAATTTCTTCTCAGGTTATCTACCTGTAAAAAGGTCTAAACATATTACTTAAATCATCTGAAATGGATTTATTTCCTCCTTTAGGTACAAAAGGATGTTGTAATAACTTTGTAATATTCCATCTTTTCTTAGGATCATATCTTTTCATTATACATAAATTACTATAAACAATGAAACAAAAAATCTTTAGTAGTTTCACTTAAATTCTAAGGCAATTGAGGTGGCTAGCCTTTCATAATTTCCATCATAATTTAGAATGGATTCTTAGCTTTATCATACCAAGGAGGTTTTCCTGTCATCATTTCTATTAAAGTGCACCCAAGTGACCAAATATCTGCAAATCTTCCATATCCTTTTCCATTAATTACTTCAGGTGCCATCCAATTAGGTGTTCCAGTGAATGTATTACAATCCTCTTTTGACAATGATTTACATGAACCAAAATCTGCTAATTTGCAGATTCCTTTGCCATCTACTAAGATATTGGCACCTTTGATATCTCTGTGTATTATTCCATGACTATGTAAATATTCTATTCCCCATAAAATTTATCTTGTATATTATTATACTAAATTCTCAGGAAAATGGCCATACCTTTCCAACAAAGATTTTATTGATCCACCTGAAACATGTTCTAAAAACAAATTAATGTGAGTTTGAGTTTATTCCATTCCTAAATATTTCACAATATTAGGATGTTCCAATTTGGATAATACTTTTATTTCCAATTCGAAAGCATCTATTTTCTCATATATTATAAATAATCTTTACTGCCTTTATTTATTTAGGATTGTATCCAGAGATTGATAATTGTTTTACTGCAATAAATTATCCATTCTCTAGATCTTTACCTAATTCAACAGAACCAAATGACCCTTATCCCAAATAACTATTCATTGATAACCACCTTAACATATTAATCCATTATTGTACTTTATTGGTTTGTTTTAGACTTCTCTCAGTTTATATTTTAATTACTCGTATTTTAACAATTCTTCATCATCAAAGTATTCATCTTTATTGTCTGTTATGTTTAATTGAGGTTAACTCATTGTAATCAAGTTACCTGGCTCTGTATAAATTGAAACAGAAGGTGTTTTTGTTTTTTTCGAACAAACTATGGAACCCATTAAATAATTATTAATATTACTATGGGATAACCACATATATGATGATATTCAATCAAACACAAGGTTCATTTTTTATGTGACACTTAAGTGAGTTAAGTTTACTCAATATGATATTTTTGAATCAAGGATACAAGCCAGCCATCAAATTTTTAAATAGACTCATGCTTATCTTTTGGATCAATATCTAACCATAATTCAATTCTTATTCTATTGCCTTGCTTAGCATTTATTTTGTCAACCACTCTTAAACCATTTACCTAAAATAACATAATTTATAATACATGTCTCAAATCATCATTTGATTACCCAATCACCTCATATAAAATATCTTAGTATAAATTATCATATATATTATAAAATTATGTTGGAATATCAAATTAGATCTCACCACCATTTTTATTATTTTCATCTTCCCACCATGGTTTTATATCATTCTTGAAAAATTATATTGCTTCAATTTACACATCTGAAACATCCTCATTAAATTATTTAAATCTTATTTATATCATCTCTTTACATTTTGCATTTCTATGGTTCACTTAAAACATCTGATATTTTTGAATAAATAGTCTTTTTCATTAAAAATGCAAATTCTTCTATTGTATTAAATGAACAAACATCCACAATAGTCTTTTTATAATCAAGATTCTAATTAGCATTGTATTTCTCTGAAACTGTCCATTTTGCACTTAATTGATAAAATTAATCACCCATTAATAAAATTAATAAATATAATTCCATAATTATACCTATGGCTGAAAAATAACACAAAGTCTTTTATCGAAATCATATATTGATTGTACCTACCAGAAACTTAGATTTGCAGCACAGACATTTTATGTTAGACATCATGAGCATTCTTCCACATTCAAAAAAAGTACACATCATTATAATTAAGACAAATAAAATCAAATATGAATAATTAAGATAAGTTATTCCTTCCCTTTGTGAAAATCATAAATGTAGTTCTTTTATAGTATTTCATACAATATCAAATCAACTTATCTTAGTTTTTGGATCATATCCATCAGGACCAACAGTTTAATTTTCTGTTTTAAATAGTATACACTTGTATTTTAACTTTTAGTTACAACAATCAAAGATCTATAATTGGCTGGTAATTTCTCAAAAAAGGGTAGAGTTTTACTTTAATTTGATCAACGATTTAATACTAGCCTTAAATACAAATTACTCTAAGAAATACTAACTCTTTTATTCAATGTTTCCTAAGCTAGATTTACTGATAATTTCATTGATAGAATCATTACATTTACTACAGAAGGTGAGGCTCAAAATAGAATTTGGTTTAGATAATTTGAAATATATGAATAAAAAGATTTGAGAGAAATTGGCCCAAGATTTGCTTTAGAATTGATATCTATTGATGAAGGTCTCTCTACTGGAAAAATCTTATATTAAGGTTCATAAATTGATCCTTCATAAACTAAATTCAAATAAAAAATAAGAAAAAGTGAAAAAAAATTTGAAAAAATTTTAAACGAAATCAATTTAAAAGAGGAAGAAATCGATATTGAACAAAGTGATTGAAATGTTTGTGTATATTATTCATTGAAAAAATATTTAGCAAATGAATTTTATCGCCCTTTATCAATTAGAAATATTATATATTTCACATATCCTAGTAAATTCTATTATTAAAGGGAAAATATATATTTTGTTGTTTTTAATATTTTAAGCTATTGACATTCTATTTGTTTCTCAAAATAATCTTAACAATTAAAAAAAATATTCTATATTCATTTGATTAAAAAGTCTATTCAAATTGTTTCATTTGATTAATATTATCTAAATACAAAGGTTAATTACAATTATTCTATTCACAAAAACAAATAATTGTTTGAACCTTCAGCTGTAAAAATTCTTTAAAAAATTTAAAAATTATTTTATATTTATTTATATAAAGAATTTCATTCAAACTAAAATTATTAACTTATAATTTTAAATCTTGTGTATTTCCTTCTTTTTTTAATTTAGGAAATCTCTTATATCAAAAGTGTTACAATCTTATAATCATTTTTGTTTATTTCTTCTGTTATTCTTACAATTATGAGGTTAAATTATAAAATTATACTTAATCTTCAGTAATTTCCAAAGAATATTATTTCAAATGTGAAAGTATAAAATCACTACTTTTTCTTCCTAAATTACGATGTATTTAACATCGACCAAATATAATATAGCAAGCTTATTAAATATATAAATATTCTTTTATGAAAAAGAATATTCCTTGTAAATATTCAAAATATGTATATAATTAATTAATAAGTAATACTATTGCAACTTTTAATAAAATTGCCTCAAGAATCATATATTGTAAAATATTCTTCCTAATATATCCAAA
>JPFL01000240.1:65006-86227 GCA_000733385.1 Paramecium biaurelia | reverse complement strand
ATTCATCTGATTCAACTTTTATTCTAATTCAGGTTATTTCTCATGTAATTCTTGATTACCTGATTGTAATTAATCTACTGTTTCATTGAATTCTATGACTTATTAATCTTTTTCAATTTTTATCTATTCTTATGTTTTGTTGTCAGATTCTAATATTTATATATTTTCATTTATCTGATTCAACTTTTATTCTAATTCAGGTTATTTCTCATCTAATTCTTGATTACCTGATTGCAATTAATCTACTGTTTCATTCAATTCTATGACTTATTAATCTTTTTCAATTTTTATCTATTCTTATGTTTAGTTGTCAGTTTCTAATTTTTATATCATCTGATTGATTTTTGTTCTTATGCAGGTTATTTCTCATGTAATTCTTGATTACCTGATTGCAATTAATCTACTGTTTCATTGAATTCTATGACTTATTAATCTTTTTCAATTTTTATCTATTCTTATGTTTAGTTGTCAGTTTCTAATTTTTATATATTTTCATTCATCTGATTCAACTTTTATTCTTATGCAGGTTATTTCTCATCTAATTCTTGATTACCTGATTGCAATTAATCTACTGTTTCATTCAATTCTATGACTTATTAATCTTTTTCAATTTTTATCTACTCTTATGTTTAGTTGTCAGTTTCTAATTTTTATATCATCTGATTGATTTTTTGTTCTTATGCAGGTTATTTCTCATGTAATTCTTGATTACCTGATTGCAATTAATCTACTGTTTCATTGAATTCTATGACTTATTAATCTTTTCAATTTTTATCTATTCTTATGTTTAGTTGTCAGTTTCTAATTTTTATATCATCTGATTGATTTTTGTTCTTATGCAGGTTATTTCTCATCTAATTCTTGATTACCTGATTGCAATTAATCTACTGTTTCATTCAATTCTATGACTTATTAATCTTTTTCAATTTTTATCTATTCTTATGTTTAGTTGTCAGTTTCTAATTTTTATATATTTTCATTCATCTGATTCAACTTTTATTCTAATTCAGGTTATTTCTCATCTAATTCTTGATTACCTGATTGCAATTAATCTACTGTTTCATTCAATTCTATGACTTATTAATCTTTTTCAATTTTTATCTATTCTTATGTTTTGTTGTCAGATTCTAATATTTATATATTTTCATTTATCTGATTCAACTTTTATTCTAATTCAGGTTATTTCTCATCTAATTCTTGATTACCTGATTGCAATTAATCTACTGTTTCATTCAATTCTATGACTTATTAATCTTTTTCAATTTTTATCTATTCTTATGTTTAGTTGTCAGTTTCTAATTTTTATATCATCTGATTGATTTTTTGTTCTTATGCAGGTTATTTCTCATCTAATTCTTGATCACCTGATTGCAATTAATCTACTGTTTCATTGAATTCTATGACTTATTAATCTTTTTCAATTTTTATCTATTCTTATGTTTAGTTGTCAGTTTCTAATTTTTATATATTTTCATTCATCTGATTCAACTTTTATTCTAATTCAGGTTATTTCTCATCTAATTCTTGATTACCTGATTGCAATTAATCTACTGTTTCATTGAATTCTATGACTTATTAATCTTTTTCAATTTTTATCTATTCTTATGTTTAGTTGTCAGATTCTAATTTTTATATCATCTGATTGATTTTTTGTTCTTATGCAGGTTATTTCTCATGTAATTCTTGATTACCTGATTGCAATTAATCTACTGTCTCTTTCTATTCTATCACTTGTTAAATTTTTCAACTTAATTATTATTCTTATGTTTAGTTGTCAGTTTCTAATTTTATATCATCTGATTGATTTTTTGTTCTTATGCAGGTTATTTCTCATGTAATTCTTGATTACCTGATTGCAATTAATCTACTGTCTCTTTCTATTCTATCACTTGTTAAATTTTTTCAACTTAATTATTAAAAGTATTATTATATTATACATCATTTTTTTATTCGTTTATCTGTATATCATCATTTTTATTATAAATCTCGTTTTAAAGTTCTTCAATACTCTGTTTCAATTATTCAATTTCTTAAAGTAATTCTAAATTTAATTTTTCTAATTCATGAATATATTTTTTAAGTTCTTTTAAAGATTATGAATCCTATTAACTTTTTACTTCTTCAATGTGCTATATTTTTTCTTGTAAAATTATTAATTAATTGTCCTTCTTTTTGATTTCGCTATTCTAAATTGAATTTATTGAATCATATTCTTTTACCTAATTTTATAGTAATAAGATTTTCTCATCTAACTGTTTTAAATTTAAAGTTTAGTTTTCCATTTCCATTTTCAATTATAAATTTTCTTATTCTAAATCATAAAGTTATTAATTAAAAACTTATACTATTTTATTTTCTTAATTTTAATGTATCTCGCAATTTTAATTTTGCTCATTAAAATTGTTATTATCTTTTTAACAAGGGATAATTTGATCTTCATTTGTATTTGAATTTTACATTAATTCATTATTGATCAAACTATTATTACAGTTATTAAAATTTTCTTTATCTTCATCGTTTTAGGGTTTCGTTTTTTAAATCTTTATTTAATCTACAACATTATCTAACCTTATTACTAAATTTTACCTAAAAAATTTATTTAGGCTTATAGCCCCTCTTCATTTTCATCTCTTTTTTCATAAATTTATTGTAATTGGCTAGCTAATGTATCGAAATTTTATCCCAGTTCTACATTTAAATTAATTATTACAAACTAAAGGAGTGGTAATTCTTTTTTAATTTTGTTTATGATTTTTTAGGAGCATACGATTAGCTTCCTTCAATTCTTGTAAGTTTTATTTAAAATCTTAAATATAAACATAAATATATTACTTTATATTTGCTATCCTAGTTAATTTTACAACTGCTCATGTTCATTATCATCAAAATATTAATGATGTGTTAGGTCTTAACTCGTTCCTAAACTGCAAAATTTGTTTTTTTCTTTAATTGATTCCTCTTAGTCAATAATTCTTTCAAGAAATTCTTCCATATTGACTATTCCATTTTCAATTTAATTAAATTATTCTTCAGCTTGTTAATGCAAGGTGTTTTATTTATCACTTAATATCTGATAAAGCTATTTCATTTTATTTTAAATCAAATTTTCTTAGTTTAATGGTTTATCTTCTTAGATAATATCTTATTTCTCAAATTTATTTTGATTCTCATTTGGTGCTGCTGCATCTTTAAGTGTTGGAATGACATTATCAAAATTATTTGTAATCGCTATTTATCAATAATTATAAAATACCAGTTTTGAGGTTTTCTATCAAGGAGTAAAATTGTTTTTTCCTATCTTCTTCATCTTTATAGATTTACAATCCTAAAAATAATCATAAAATACTGTTTTAAGTTTAGGTAAGTTCTGTATTTAATTAATTTATTATCTCATCTAATTGTTAATTTTTTAAAGTTAATTAATTAATCTCATCAAGGTTTCCTAAATAATATTTATTTTATTACTATCTCTCAAGATCTCTAACTCTTCTTTAAGCTTATTCAACTAAGATTAAGATGCTTCAATTTATTCTCTAAAATTTATTTTTTCTTATTCAAGCACTAATAATTATAAACAATAAAAACTACTTATTGATTTTTCATTTAGTTATTTTCTAAGGGTAAGATTATTGTCAGACATTGTATTTTAAAGAGATATGTAAGAATTTCTCACACTATTGTCAGCTTTCTCTCTTCTTTCCTGCTTTATTTTTTATCTGATTGTGTTAATTTCATCAATTAAATCTATTCCACACGTAATTTTATCTTCCTCTGTTAAACAATCAGTGAATCGGATTAATTTTTTTTCTGCTTTCCGCTTCAGCTGAGTGGCACTGTTATACAGCTAAATTAATTCCTTTAAATCTTGCTATTGATCCATGAATTAAATAAATTATATAATAATAATAAAAGATATCCTCTTGTAATATTTCCATATTAACATTTAATTTATTAAATTAACTGACTTTTTTATTCTTGAATAAAATCTCGAAGAAAAATAAAAAAATTGAAGAATTACGCAACGAAAGAGAGAGGCAAATTATTAAAACTAAATTTCTTATTTACATTAATTATAAATAACTATTTTTCACAATCATTAATAATTAGTATAATAAATCAAAAAGAAATTGGAGTAATCAATTTCGGTATTAGAATCAATTCAAGGTATTCATTAATCTAAAATACCTTAAAACTTCATCATTAAATACATATTTAATTCAAATAAGAATACATAAAGTTAAGATAAATTTTTAGTATATATTAAGTTAATTTTTGTTTTTAACATAAATTTACCTTCAATTATATATTTTGAAATTAATTGAGGATAATTTATTTGAGTTTTTGTTTAGGAATCCTCCCTTAATTTTGATAAACTGCATTTTATTTTTTATTATATGAATGAATTTACTGAAAAATTACTGGATGAAGCTACTTTGTAAATCAGTTGAAATTTACTTTTTTAATTATTCTAAAGCCTATGAAATCAAAAAAGTTGTTTGATTCCCAACAAATTTCATTAGAAAAATCAGTTATAATAATATTTAAGGATATAAACATATTGTAAAGAAATATGCATCAAGTGAAGAAAATCGATTAACTGTATGTTAGAATTTATTAATTTTAAGCAGACCCAAAGTTCTGATCAGATGATACCATTTATGTACTATTATTAATAAATTTTTAATGTTTAATCAGATTTTACAAATTCTAAAAAAGTTAAAATTTTATAATTCTAAAATATTGGATGAATTATTTAAATTATTTAACATCCTAGAAGGCTAATAGTTCAGAAAAGTAATCAAGATCAATATGGTGAATGAACCATTTTATAAAGATTTATTTCAATGCTTTAACTCTAATTCTAAAAAAAATGGTTAACTTGTACTTTTTTAATTTATAAATAACTTAAAATAATTTCCATATTAATAAGAATCTGTTAATTTAAAATCACCTGAAATTCAATAATACCTTAAAGCAAATTTTATTCTTTAATCATTCTCATCTTGTTGTATAATTATCTTTAATTAATCTTATTTATTAAACATGGTTAGGTGGAATATTCTATCTTAACATGCCCATCTTAAAAATAAATTCAGTTATAATATGATAATCATTTTTGTATTAAGATACTCCTATTTTATACTCAATTCTAAAATTATTTTAGCTCTAACTTGTGTTCATTCTAAAATTTATAATAACATTTATTCTTGCAACCATCATCATTGAACATTCAATTTAATTTAGATATAGATTGATAGGCATCTGTAATTCATATTAGAGTAATAGTCATAATTATTTGATGGTTGTCTTGTTATTATAGTTAATAAGGATTCAAATTTATTGTTTCAGCTCTCACTGCATATTTGATTATTGATCATTTATTATTAAATTATATTATAATAGTTTAAAATTATTATCGAAAAGATATTGCTTACTCCTAATTTTTTAGATAGAATCGGCATCTGAATTAAATATGTAAATATTTTTATAATTCAAAAAATGATTTTTAATTCAGTAAATTTTTTGAAGTATTTATTTAAGTATTAAGCTGAGAAAATGAATAATTTAAGTTTAATTTTTTAACTAGATTTCCTACATTTTTAATTAAAAACTTTTCAGGAAAATTTGTAAACTATATTATTTAATTAATATTAATACGATATAAAGTAGATTAGTGGTTTTCAAAAGATGAGATTTGGGAAAAATTTGATTTTGAATAGAATCTCCATTTAACTTATTTATTCAAATATAATGTGAATGGATCATGAAAAATATATTATTGTTTAATGTTGAAAATACTTTGTAATATACATAATCATAAATCAGTTAATCTTGATAATTTTTACACCCGAGTCAATAAATAGTCACCTTATTTAATAAGAGTGTTATAGAGTTAATTTCTATCATCAGCTCTTGAAGATTCAACGATTCCAGTTACTTTATCAATTTTGCAATTGATTCTTCTTGATGAAATTAACTCACTCAGTTCTCTTAAGTATATTAATTGATAGTTACCTATCTATGAATTGAATTGAAACACCAAAAGCCTTTGCCATATTATTTAAGGTCACAGTCTTATAACTTTCTAAGAATTGAGAATAGAAAACTACTCTATATTCTCTTATCAAGTACTTTCTATGTGGACTCAAATATTAATCAGATTAAAGTTGTTCATTAATGATTGCTTTTGAAATAAGGATGTAGAATACCAAATTTCTAAAATAACAATTTGTAGTCGCATTGGATAAATGATTCAAGGAATGTTTTTAAAAGGGCATTTTCTCTTAAAACACCAGTAACATCTGGATTTTGATGAACCTGATTAAGATTAAAAAATTATTTTTACTTTTTTTCTTAATGTTTGCCTATCTAAACAAATAATACTTGTTAAAACAGTATAACTCACAACATCATTATAAGAGATAACTTCTGAAGAATTAAAAGTGGAAACAGAGTCTAAAAATAATTTGCAAGCTTTTTAGATGTCTCTAATCATTAGACAATATATTCCTTCATATATTTTGAGTCTGTTTTTTCTCTCCCAATCTCCCCCTTAATCAAGTAATATTTATTATTAATTCAAATGATCTTTAAATTTTTCAAGATTCCTTTATTAAAGATAGATTTAGAGAATAAGAAAATGAACATCCATTTTTTTACCAACTCCAACAGATTTGGGTAAAGTTTCAATGTAAGTTTTAATAGCCTAAAATAATTAAAATTCAATTATACATCTTCAAATTTGTTATGTTTATTATACAAAGTCGCCTTCTCTAACATTGCATCTCTTACTTCAACATCCCCTAAATTCTCTTGGCAATCTTTAATTTTTGCATCTATGTCTTATAACTATTCTTCAAATGTTTTTTCTTATTCCATTTATTTAAAATAATTTAATATTAATCTGCACAATGTCTTATGTTCCTACCTTTGTTTCAACAGAATAACCACTCTATTTAAAACTATAGATTTCTTAGATACCAGCAATATGGGATGAATTAAAATTGAAAAATTTTCTATCAAATTAAGGATATACCGTGTCTGATGTTTAGATGTTAAAAAAAGATGATCGTATTAAATAATTTAATATCAAGCAAAATCTAAGGGAATTGCAATAGTCAAATTCAATAAAATGCAAGAGGGAGAAAAAGCCACAAAATAATTGAAAGAGGTGGCTGTGGATGGAATGCAACCTCTGGTACTTAAATGGGCTGAAGGTGAAAAAGAAAGGTTAGGAGTAGCAGAGGAAACTTCTCCCAAAATATAAATCGATGGATTATAGAAGGATTGTGAAGAAGCAATGATCAAAGAAATATTTATGAAATATGGTCAAGTCACTGATGTTTAGATCTAGAATTAAGGTTAATCATCAATCAGTGCCATAGTATCGTATACTTTTAAGGAAAGCTGTTTATTGGCAATAAAAAACAATCATAATAAGAATTAGTTAGGGTAATACTCTTAATGTTATAAATTAAGTGATCGCCCTTTAGATGTTAGATTTTTGGGTTAACCTGCAACTATTGCCAAATCATAATATCCTGAAACTCCTACAAATGAAGAAGGAGATCCAATTAGAGACATAGTATATGATATTATAAATTGTAGACTAAATCGTATACAAGGTGGTTAGATCAAAAGAAGAAACCAATATATATTCATTGGGAAACTGGAGAAATAGTGAGAAGGTTCAAATTAATATTCATTTAAATAGTGTGAGTTTTGGTTCTATTATATATTCACCGGATGGTAGCAAAGAAATAATTACTAAAGAAAAATATTTGAATGATTTGGCAACTTTTAATTCTAAAAAAACAGGACCTCCTGGAGCAAATCTCTTTGTTTTTCATTTACCAAATGAACATAAGGATTCTGATCTTATGGACTTATTTTCATCATATGGCAATGTAATTTCAGCTAGAGTCATGACAGATCCAAAAACCGGTAAAAGTAAAGGTTTTGGATTTGTAAGTTTTGACAAATAAGAGAGTGCATAAAAAGCAAAAGAAGCTATGGATGGTCATTTAATAGGTAAATTCAAAACAATATTTAAGATAAGAAAAAGCTATCGGTTACATTTAAATAAGGTGATGGAACTCCATGTTAACCACTTTAATACTAATGGTTACCAAGCATTTAATAAGTGTAATTTGATCCATTTGATTTGTGATTAATCTTAAAATTTTATATTTTATAATTTGTATTTAAAATTATAATTAGATTAATTAGATAACTTTTATTAATTTGCTATAAGAACTAAATTTAGTATTAAACAACTTAGGCAAATTGAATTACATTTTTATCAGTGAGTAAGAGAGGGGCATGTTTAAATATCATAATTTTGGCTGCTCATAAGTAATATGAATTAATCAATGATGAAAAAATTAAGAAAATTTGGTATACAACAGAATGGGAGTTGTCTTAATAAAATTAACTAAAACCTATATTGTTTTTTAATATAAGACCTATAACTTATTCTAGGTTCAATTTACTAAAAGATTGGTGCTAGTTAAATGTAAACTGAATAAGAGTTTACTTAACAATATGAGGTTTATGTATTTTTTTTTGGAAATAATTATCTTATCAATAATTTTAATAATTATAATAAATAAAAATTCATTTATTAAATTATTATTAATTGTGTATTATAATTTCTATATATTTTAAAATATATTTTTTACAAAATTTCCAACCAAAAATATTAAAACCAATAGAAATGAGATTGAAGAATATCTAGTATAATTTAGTTTGATTTCTACTTATGTGATTTTAAAATTATTTGATTAATTAAAATTAAATGAAAGGAGTTTATTCGCCTAAACAAATAGGTTGTTTTGTGTCATCAAATAATGAAAATCTATAATAAATCATTTTAATAACTTAATAATAACTTAATAATTCTATTTATGCTTCTTTTAAATAAAAGGTCCTTTTTAGGATTCTTGAAATAAGTTAAAAGATAAGAAATTTAGTTAATAAACCAATTAGTTTAAAGATACTGAACGATTTAAAAGCTGAAATTTAAATATTATTAGAAAAGGACAACAAAGGATCCTCTGAGCGCGTCCTTTTGTAAAGATTATAGATTGAATTATAAAATAAATTAATCATAATTCAAAAACGCCTATTAAGATGTGTAGTAAAACATATTAAAGAGTAAAAAATTTTAATATTTATTAGTTAAGAGGGAGAAAATTAAGTTGGCATTTATCATTCCTAAATATTTCATAAATATGATTTATTGAGATAAGAAAAAAATTAACACCATAAAGAGAATTAAAAATTAAAAACATTAGATTGAATCAATAATTATAAAGCTGATGTTTCATAATATTTATTTTCAATATTCTATTTTAATAATTACTAATACATTTGATTTAGAAATGGTTTAAACTAAGAATTTAAAAATAGAAAAATTCAAAAACCCTTCTTAAATTTAATTGAGTTAAACAGTATTACTAACAATCACATAAAATAGAATAACTATTAGCTTATATATAGATATCATCTCATTAAGTATATTTAAGGTAAGGCTTTCATTAATAATTAAATATTAAATGATATAACTTGTCTTAAATGACATCTCAAAAAATAATTAATATCATCTTTGTTTCCAGCATTTCTGACATAGACATAAAAATTGAAAACTGAAAACATTTTATTATTTTTTTCTCCATCTTTCCAATCTAAATTTCTTGCATTTATAATTTAGTCATGATTTTCATTTTAATGTCTTTATTTTGTTTCAATATATAATAACCTATCGAAATTGTATAGATATTTCTTTTCGATTATCAAATCCTTTCATCTATGCTTCATCAGATATAATAAAAGGATACATAATTATTCAAGTAAAATATATGCCTAGAGGGTTGATATAGCCTAGCCATATTTTACTGTAATTTTGAGGAATCATTTTCTAATGATAATATTACAAAATTATAAAACTTAAAAAAGAAATCTTTCAGAGTTTAAAGTATATCAATAATATTATTTAAATATCATTTACTAAAGAATGTTAATTGTAATATTAAGATCTAGGTCTTATCCATCTCAAAATTTTATACATATATAAACCCCATTTTATAAGTATTTAATAAACAAAACAATTTGATTAGCTTGTTAATTGATTTGTTTCTAAATTAACATTGTGAGATGAGTTGATTAATTAATTATTATGTAAGTGGTTAAGATATATCAAAATTTTAGCAATTTTGAATTTCATAAATAAAATTTTGATTTACAATCTAAAAATTGTTAGACTATTTTTAGCTTTATACTAATCCTATTCTTTTTCAATTAAAAAGAACATGTGAAAATCATCAGTAATCATTAAAAAATTGAGTTTTGTTCATCAAACAACCAATAGATTAATTCAATTTTTCCTTCGATTTACATAAACAATTTATTATTGATAATTTTTTGATATTTATAAATAAACTAAAAATACTCCATATTTTAATTAAATACCACCTAGCAATTAAATATTACAAGATATTACTGTAGAATCGATTCTAACTGTATAACTTAATCTAGTTTATTGGTGGATAGATCATATTTAATTTATTTTGTTTCTTGAGATATATTTAGGTGAGATCAAAGTAATTATTGATGATGCTATTGTTATTAATAATGATATTAATCTCTATTTTAAAAATATAATAGTTATTTCAAAAAGTATATTCTCATCAATTAGACTCAAAGATAAATTAAATTGTTGTTGTGCTTTAATTTAAGCACCTTTATTTTTCGAATTATACTAATTTTATTATAAGTGGAAGATTTATAACTTAATTTATTAATTTTTATTTTAAATGAATACACGATTGGGGCCCAATAATATGTTTAATGTTCAAAGACCATTTAAACGAGGCAATAATCAAAACCAATAAGATGCAAGAGACTACTATGGTCAATTCCCTGGAGATAATGAATTTCAAAAGGAATGGAAAAAAGTTGAATGTATGATAAAATCTTGAATCTTATATAGACCACAACCCAAAAGATCTAAGTTGGACTTAGTTTTGAATATGAATTATATTATTAGAATTATTGATTTAAATATGTATTCTAGAAATTTTAAACATTTCTGCAATTATTATACTATATTCAAAACCTAGAAGAGAATGTATATATAAAGCATTAGTTAATAAGTTGAATATATTTTTGATAAAAGAAGCGAAATATTTAAAAATAGTGATTTTTCATAAACCTATTAATTGCATGGAATAATAATTATAATAATATTGCGCAAAAAATAAATTTTCTCAGATACTAACAGTAACAAAGTCTCAAGCTACTCTTCAGACTGCTTTGACTTTGACTGAACTTCAAAATGATTAAATAATTTCTGAAGATTCTGACATTGATTTAAGCTAATCCAAAGTGTAGAGAATGGTGATTGACATCAGTAGCCTAGATGCTCCAGAAAGTGATCCTTCATTCTATTACTCCAATATCAAAATAAATTTCCAAAAGGATTTGGACAGGTATTCTGAATGGTTATATTGTTAATAGAATGTAATGAGGCAATTAATAACTATTTGTTCCAGAAAAAGAATAATAGAATTCTATACTTGACAGGACTATTTATATTTTTAGTAAAGTTGAGGTGTCAGAAAACTAGAATTTCATTGAATCAAATATTATAATCAATTCATGTCAAGTTAAATAGAAATTGTTCAATACTCTTCTGTTATATCTAAAATAAAATTAGATTGCTAATACAGATACAATATAGAGGATTGTCTTGATAGTTTAATTAATAATTGAATATTATATAATTAATAAATTTACTCATGGAGGAATATATAACATTACTATCACTCTCTGGAATTTTTGGATTAAGTGCAACATTATCATAGGTTCTCCGCACTCTTAATAAACTCAAAGAAAAATATAAATCATATGAATTAGTTAAACAATTCACTCCAACATAATTGATCCATTATTTAAATTAAGAGAAAAAAACTAATATAAAGGTATTTGTTTCTGGTGAATTGATTTCTTAAAAGCCATTAGCCTCCAAATTCCCATTGATTTGGAGTCAGAAAAGAATCTATGATTTATACAACAATAATATGTAATTAAATCTTAATTGTAATAGAAAAAAGTTAAAGAATATTACTTCTAAAGGTGTCACTCAAATAAGCATTGCTGATTCTAAATTTTAAGTTGATATTTTGAGAAGCACAAATTTTAATTGCTAAGCATCATTAACTCATATATAAGACATTTTTTATCCAAAACGATTATCCATTTTCCAAAGAATCTCTAATTTTATTCTTAGAACATTTAATTAGACAAGATCAGAAAAGATGCCTTTTAGAGGATTTTCAATTGGACAATTAGAAAGAGAGTATGGCATATTGGCAGGAGATTCTTATGTTATTTATGGAGAAATATTTCTTGATAAATATTTAAATAAACTATTTTTGTAGAATCCAAAACATATTTTAAGAGACAAAAGATAATTATTAAGATTTATTGAAACATAAATAAGAATTAAGAACTTTTAAATTATTATTCTATTAATAGCAATACTGTTTTTATTTTATTGGTTTTCAAAGAATTTAAGGGCAGTTATTTTTAAATTACTTAGATATAGATCAATATACAAATTAAATAAATTAAATAAATTAAAAGGACTAAAACATATTGTAATTAATAATTTTGAATGTTAAAATTGTTATCAATAGCCTAAAAATATTATTCACTTACCATGCAAACATATGGTATTATGTTAAAGTTGTAAATAAGAATTAAATATATCAAAATGTCCTATCTGTAAATAGAAAATAGAAGAATTTGTAGAAATCTTCATAACCTGAGTTTGAATTCTATTACTATTATTAAATTCATTTCACAATATATATGATTAATAATTAGTCTTTTCTTCTACATAAAATTATTGAAATATTTTGTTAATTTATAATAAAAAAATAAAATAAAATATATTATTATCTAACAGTTTAGAAGGCTTCCATCTATTTTTTGTAGAGAATATTAAAATAATCAATAGAAGAATCATTTGTAAGATAAGTAGACATTTAAAAATTGAAAATTGAGGATGTCATGAAAGTTATGTAGTTGAAAAATAGTTTATATTGAAGAATCATTAAATTAGTAAAAAAAGAACAGAAATCTAACAAAATGTATAAGATAAAAAGAAATAAAATAAAACAGACACAATAAATGAATTTTCTTTATATAAAACTAAAATCATATTATAAACTTATATATCATTCTTATTTCTATTAAAGTTAAAATATGCAAAATAACTCTTAAACATCATACAATGACATAGCTAATGCAGATTTATCTGCATTCATCTACGATACCGTAGAATTGCATAAGAATGGCATTGATTCTATTCAATAACCAGTATCAACTATATATTTAACTAGGTAATAACAAAAGATTGTCTTCATATTAAATCACAAGAATTATTAAGTTTTTAAGATGCAGTAAATTAAATAAATTCTCCACAAAGATATGCCAAATGCTAATGTGGAAAAATAGCAAAATCAAAAGCCGACCTTAGGAAAGATATCAGAGGAATTGCAAAAAATAAATTTCACCCCATTACCTAAACTATCTAAATCATCTAAGGAATACTGACCCACAAATATACAAGAAAGCTAATTTATACAGGCACAGTTTCTTCAATAAAACAAGAGAGTGAACATGCTCGTTTTGTAAGTGACCTTTATAACAAATATCATGAAACAAACTCAATTTCTAGCCTTATTTTGAAATAAGGTTTCTAAGGTTCTTACTATGATTTATGGGCCTATTGTCTACTAGACAAGATTAAAATAATAATTCCTACAAGAATAATAGGTTGTTTGCATCCTGCATGTTATGAGTTAACAAGTCTTTTATTTTAGTAGAAACATTTTGAATAGAATAGAGAGGATTCACAAATGATAATAGATAATAATGATACAAGTATCATTTTTTATTGTAAATATCCTGGTTGTGAAAATAAAATAGACATTTAGACTTTACCTATTATGTTGTCAAAACTATTTATAGATTAAGAATTATTAAATCTTTTAAACTCTGCTCCATCCATCTAATTTAAATTCACCTATGACCTTCAAAAAAAGTGCTTTTTAACAGATTTCAAAAATAGAGATCCTTATATTCTTGATATATATCCCAATATTGACGATAACATTTACAATTCAATAATGATTTAAATACAATCGATTATATAATCTACTACTAGTGAAGATATTTAAGAAAAATTAAATCAATAGAAATATTAAATAAGAAAAATTAATTTGATTGACCCTCTTAATGGAAAATATGTTGAATTTCCGGTTAGATGTATAAAATGCAAGGATGATAACGATAACCGATGTGTAGACATTAGAACGTATACAGCTTATTTTTATAAGACAAAAGTTAAAAAAGGAACTACCGAGTAAATAAAATGCCCAATTTGCGAAAGTATTTTAGAAACAAAAACATCAACGCTGAATAATCTAATTTACTTTGATTAAAATATAATTTCTAGAATGTTTAAAGATACTAGTGCTAATGATTTTAAATAATTTGATTATAATGGAAAATTATATATGTTGGAAGAATTTTTATCCAAATAAAAGTTTAGTAAAACAACATATACTTAAATTTTGAAATAGAAAAAGAGTAACAATGGTGATTACATAAAAGAAGTAGAATTTAGCTCATTGAAATGTATTGTGAATCCAACTCGAAAATTATAGTACCCTTTAATAATAAAGAACTGCTCAAAAAATTCTTATATAGATTTTGAGTCATTTTATGAAAAAATGGTGGAATGTAAATTTAAAATTCCTGAAGGAGGACTTAGGTTATGTCTCTGCTAAGAATATTGTAGTAAAAATCCTGTTAAAAAATATTAAACTAGTGTTTTTTATCATGAAGCTCTTGGAGATGCTTTAAAATTATTAGGATAAGAAGGTTTTACTCCTCAAAAATTTAAATATAATTTTGAGGAAGGGAAGTTTATTCTTATGTTTACAAAAAGCTAAACTAGTGATAATGGAATGGATAATAAAATTATCAGACAAGGGAGGTTTAATGTTGGATTTATAGATTTATTAACAGATGAAGAATATGTAGAAGCTTTTAAAACTAAAACTGTAATTGGGGGTAAGTATTAACTTATTGGAATGTCATATGATGTCATAGAGGGGCTAAAAGCTGAACATACTGCTCAAGGACTTAAGATGGATGTTGAGGGTTAAGTTTAGTAAATTAATCAAAATGCTAGTTAGGAGTTGAAATAATATTAATTTTAACTAACTGGAATGAAAGTGGAAATGAAAAATGATGTCATTAGAATAAATAAAGGAGAAATTTCTTCATAAAATTACAAAACAGATTGAATTTTATACTGAAAAACTTGATTCACATATAAAAAGATTCAATTAATCTATTTCAATTAGTTTTGTTTTGTACTCTCAACTTCTAATTTATTTTTAACAAATTCTAATTTGTTTTTTAACAATTCATTCTCTTTCTTTAGATTTTCAATGGATAGTTGAGCTGAAATAGCCATTTTTGTTGCCAGAAAGGTTGAGATTGATTTTGGTATTGAATATGCAAATCCTAAAACAAATATGCCTATTAAAAAATATTTGTATGATGCTTTCCCAACATCCTTTAATTTAGAAACTTAATCTTAAAACAAAAATTTTAATTAAGAATTCTTCATTTGATCAAAATAATTTCTCTTTTTTACACTATTTTATTATTCCTCAATTTTTGTTTAGGCTTTCTTAAAAAAATTGAAAAAAGACATATCTGAAATTTTATTATCAGGTTTTTTTGTTTTTTGTAATTCTTAATTACTTGAGGTATGTTAAGTAGATCTTTATTATTATGTATTTTAATCTGAAGAAAATTTCCAAAATAAATATCGACAATTATAATTTAAACTCGTTTATTAATTGCAATATATGAATAAATGATGCTTAAAAGTAAAGTCATTGATCTTATTGCTCGATTAGAATGATTTTGCTTCTGAAACTAACATAAATTATTTAGGTATGAATATTTTGGTTAACATTAATTTTATTTATGGAATTTTATAAAAACTATTATAATAAATAATAAAATTTACAATTAAGTACATATATTCTTTAGCAAAATGTAGCCAGTATAAACAATTTAATTATTATATATTTTCAATTATTAACTATCGGATTAGTATAATTTAAAAAAAATCTACTTAGATATAGGCCTTTATGGATAGAATTTAAAGTTTTCTAATATTTATTTATTTTACTTAAATATAGGTTCTTGAATAAAAAAGATTGTAAAAAGGATATGGATTTATTGGTATTAATTAATAAAGTTGAGTTTCTTAACTAATAATAATCTTGAAACATTTGAGCTTATAAACAGAATAATATATTTGAATTATTTTGAAAAGTATGAAAATAAATGAATTTTCACAATTACAAATTCCATCTTTGATTTGAGTTTTTTTACATTAGTATTTTAAGAAAAGCAGATTAAGATTTATGAATTGGAAATTAATCAAATTAGAATAAAAAGAAATCATTTAAATCGATATAAATTTGATATAAAAATGAAAAATACCAAAAAAAAAATAATAATATAATATCACTATTATTATAACATTATAATCACAAATTAAAGATTATATATATAATCTTATCTTATACTTCTTCTTTTAATCTTAACATAGTTTTTTAGAAAATCAACAAGAAGAAATACTTAAAGTTAATTTAATACATAAAGTATCTATTAATTACCAATTAAATTTATTCATTCTTAAGAGTACTCAAATTAGTGTATTTATAAATTCACAAATACAACTAAATTAGATCAACATTTATAAGATTGTTATAATAATCAAATTTTTTGATCAGTTTTATTATAGAGTGATATAAAAAAGAAGATTAATTTATGAAATCAGATACTTACCAAATTCATAGTTAAGATTTAATCTGAGATGAATAGAATAAGATAGAAAGAAATAAAAAGTAAAAAGTAGATTTTAGAAATGCTAATATATAAAAGATATCTAAGTTCTAATTGTTTATATCAAGAATTCAAATAGAATTTTGAGTTTCTTTGTAAAATTAAAAATTACAAACCCCTTTTAGATAGATATTGTTGCATGATAATAGAAAATCAGTTAGATAATTCAAATAGAATATTTGGATTTTTTTTCTAATTGTTGGATTCTGCACTCTATTTGATTCATAATTATATATTTAATTTAATGCTATTCTAATTTATTCTCTTGGGATTTGAGTTAGTACTAGGATAATATTTAAATACCCCTACATTCTTCAATTTTAACGAACACATTTCAACATTTATTACTTCAAAAAATGAATCAGATATTTAAAGTACACATAATTGTTTAATTGTTCCATGCACTGCTTTTGGAAGACAATAAAATTGTATGGTGATAACTAAACTTACTTTTGGAGGGGATTGTTTTACAAGACCAATTCAATCTAGTTTAAATTTCACTAGTGAAGAAGATGTGGCAACTTTGGAATTTGCTTATTATGCTTCTCGACATCCTTCATCTAAAAGTCCTAATTCAGGAATTGTTATAGGTTGGACTAATGATGATGATGAATTTTATTGGATTGCTGCTGAAGACATAAGTGTAATAACATCTGGAGTAAATTAAACAAATAAATATGCTTAATTTGTTACTATAAACAGTCTTGCTGATGACACATGGACAAAAGTATATTTTATATTTATAATTAAGGTCAGAGTTCATATTAGACCAAATTCTACAAAACCATTTAGAATAATCTTCGAAGCCTATGCTGATGCTACTGATTTTGCAGGTAAATTTTTGGTGACTAATATTTCAATATTTGATAGAGGAATTTGTTCTGAGGGTTGCAGTAGTTGTATATCATATTCTGAATGTACATCATGTGACAAAGGGAGACTTTATAGAGGAGTTTGTACATCTGATTTTTGTTACTATGATGCTGGTAGTATTACAGCTAATAAAATCTCAGTTGGTTGGATATCAGAATAAAATGCCTTATATGGTATAGTATTAAAGAACATTAAAATAAAAGAATGTCATATGGTAAAATTTACTATGAATAAAGTTAATAACAATTATATTGATGGATCTAATTCAGATTTGGATATTTATTAATATGGATTTAAAATTGTATAAAGCGCTTTAAATAGTGCTGGTTGTTAATATTCATTGAAATTACCCATTTCTGGATAACCAGGATATTCATGTCTTTTTGAATTTCTTTTGTTATTTAAAAACACTACAGTAGATTTAGTTAATATGACATGGACTTAAGAATTCTATTATCCAATTAATAACAGTGAAATTTTAGTTTTAGGAGATATTTCAGCTAATTCAATTAACTTTTAAGTTTTGACTGATACCATTTATGTTGGTGAAGCATCTACAAAGGTTGAAGGAAAAGTTCTTTTATGTTAAAGTTCAACTTGTAGGTCATACTATGATGAACCTTAAGTATTGTATTTAAATGATCCATTTTATATTTTGGTGATGCTTGACAACAAATATATTGAGTTTGGAGCTGATTTTAAATTTCAATTAGTTAGTGCAATAGCTCTTGGCAATGGAACATATATTAATTTAAAATCTTAGCATGAAAGCGAAAAGAATTAGACTAGTACTATTTATAAATTTATTGTGCCATATGCTGTTTAGAATTGCACAATATAAATCACAGCTTAATTAGTTGAAAGAGATGATACCTATGTAACTGATAGTAGAAGAAGATTATTATTAAGAAGATTTCTCTAAACTACTAATTAAACTACTTCAAGTGCTAATTCAGGATATTCAGTCTCAGGGAGTATTAAAATTGAAAGTATTGAGATATTACCTTATTGGAAGGTTTATCCTAAAGATGCTCCTTACATTATCATAGGAGTTTCTGCTGGTTTAGTAGTAATGGCAATAATTCTCTATTGTGCTTGTTTGACCTTCAGTTAAAAAAGATAACTTCCTCATAATGATTCCAATTATACTATCAATAATTTGAATCTAGTAGATGATCCTAAAGAGTAGGATAGAATAAGAGGAATGTTTAGAAATAATAATTAGCCAAAAGATTGATTTAATAATAAATAATTGCATTTATATTCTATAATTTTGATTTGATAATAAATTAAACCTATATTAATTAAAAATTAATAATATTTAAAAAAGTATTACATTATAAAAAACTAAATAATCAATATTTTGAAAGATAATAGTTTCTTTATCTATGAAAATTCATCGATGGACTTAATAAGGCTTTTAGATGTTCATTGTTTAAATTATAAGGATCTTCTAATTGATGAGCTTAAATCTAAAGTTTATGTTCTCTACTTGAAGCAATATTAGAATTCTGATATAATGATGTAGGAGAATAAGATTTATATATTTAAGCATTTAATCTTGGTGAATCAATTTAATTGGTGATTATTTTATTATTTTGATTTTTATGTTTATTATTAAAATCCAACGCAAATTTTTTGATATTTTTTTCACTATTTATCTAAGTTGCTTACTTTTTTTTATATAGCTAAAGTAATCTAATGAGCAATAATTACAAAGTTTATGATTTCAAACTATGAGTTGCAATGATGGTTAATTCTTCAACAATGTCATCTAATAATTTTTTATTGTTATCAACTTCTTTTGCTTTCATACTGATTTCTGCAATTCTAATAATGTATTTGTATTTATCAGATATTTTCTATGTAGTTTTTATTAATTTTGATGCATAATCGCCAATGAATTAAATTTCATTGTTGATTTGATGTATATTAAAATTCTAAGGGTATTAGTGTTGTTTATTTGATTTATGAGAATCAATCGAAGGAGCATGTTAATGAAGTCTTTATTCGGTAGAAAATGAAATTGTATCTAATTGATTAGCCATTTTTAATATTAAAAATATTCATTATCTTTGTTTGATGAATTTCTTCAATAATGGAACTGCTACTTTAGCTTCATTCATTTAAAGATGTCCTGGAATTCTTGATGCCAATTACAATAAAGTTGGTGGAGCATAATCTAATAAATTAAATTCAAAATTAAACCTTCATTGTAAGTCATGCAGAAGCATACAGTCTTAGTGGTTGGTCCAGCAACTGGTACATGGCCTTAGGCAAATTCACCCAAATAATGTGACAACTCACATAAGATATCGGCAGCATTGTCTTTATTAACTTCAATGGTTGGTGGACATCTAAATATAAATAATTAACTACTTTGGTTAAGGAACTGGAGCAGGTGGTTAAGATTCCTCTTCTTCTTCTGGGGGTGATGGTTCTTCTTCTTCTGGTTCAACTGGTGGTTCAACTGGAGGTTCAACATCTTCCTCTGGTATTGATGATTCCTCTTCTGGAGATTCTGGTTATTCCTCATGAGCTGGATCAGGTACAGGTTCATCAGGAATTTCTGGTTCTTCCTCACCTTCAGGTGTTTCTTCTTCTGGTTCTTCCTCATAATCTGGTGTTCCTTCTTCAGATTCAACTGGAGTTTCTTCTGGAGCTTCTTCTTCACTCAAGGGTGGAGGTGGGAGTGGCTTTTCTTCAGGTTCATAAGGAACATCCTCTTCAGGTTCAGATGGAATATCTGGGAGGTGTGGTTCAACAAATTCTTCTTCACTTGCAGGTTCAGGTGGTGTTTCAGGGACTGGAGCTGGAGGAGGTGGGACTGGATCAGTTGGTTTAGGTGTATATCCCCAATGTTCATCATATTTTAATTCTCTGTATGAACCATCACAAAGATTGTAATGGAGATTGAAAATCTTACCACTGTATGATTTATAGAATTGATCTTATCCGACATACAAGTATTTGTGAGGAGCATCAAAATGCTTAACATTTTCAAAATGAACTTCTCCTTTTCTTGTGAAAAATTCAACATAACCATAAGCTTTAGAGATGTGTCTGTTGAATCCAAAGTAAATATAATGCCAATGAACTAAATCTTTTTCATATGGGATGGCTTACCAATAGGTTGGGTTACCATTTCCATATAAGTCTGAGTATGTATATGTGGTGAAAGCCAAAACTGAATCTTTCTTTTCACTTCCAATAAATAATGCTAAATCTCTATCTCCCAATTATTTTGCATTTTAATTGACTGCAAGATTATTCAATGTCAATCTGAATGCTGAATACCAAGATTCTGGATTTTGAACTGGTGTCCATTTAAACCAACCAGAAAC